>CM030317.1:124834851-124874473 GCA_002915635.3 Ambystoma mexicanum
CATCTAAGAAGGAATTGTGCCCCATGCATCTTGTTATTGCAGGCACATTTTTGATGATAAGAATAAAATAGGCACTTGCAAATAGCCTCCCGCCAACTCCGTTTTTGGCCAGAAATTGATACATAGACATAAACACCCAACAGAGTGATTGTGTCCCTGAAATCTAAGCAATTGGTACTTTGACACAAAAAAATCAATTCTGGGATGCTACAGTGCACAACATAAGCATTCACTGGAACCTCAATAGGAAAATGATGTTGATCACCATTGAATAAGCAATGTTTTATGTGGAGAGCTCCTATCTATCTAGGAGGGCAGCAAGCAACGTAAATACGCTTACTTTACTCAAACCATAGTGAAGGATAATTAAACTTATCTGGGTCTTCTGAACAGGTTATTGTACCCCGTTAAAAATGTTACTTTTGTAATAATGAACTCACATGACAAAAAGATGTTCTCATGGACATTTCATAGACACTCCAGATATTTACAGATTTGCTCCAGATGTAGGCTTTGTGAATCAAGCATCAGGGAGCAGGTGCACATCTGATATGCTCACAGACATCACTTGATTTGCTGCAGTGCAAACCTCAGTAAACCGTGGCCATTTGTTCTGTCATTATTTTGATTAGATTTGACATTGCAAAGTGACAAGCTGTACCGGTCTTGATGAATACAGGCGGATGACGTATATGAAGTAAATATGCTTAACTTGACAAATGTACTTACCTACCATATGCATGTATTGTCGCCTTCAGCCAGTATATCTGTGCATAGTGTTGGAAATTAGGTTTGTGGTGTTACGCTTTGTAAATTATATAGATCTTTCTCTAGTTGTGTCAAAGTGCATTTGAGAATGTTGTACACGTTGATGGCACAAATTCTGGCTGGATGGTACGTTCAACTTGTAATATGCATCCTTGTTTGTTTTATTTTTTGACATGTTTCTGATATTTTGTAGAATTCTGACAACTTGCCTTTGTGCACAAAATTTTAAAAGATGTACCAATAGTACACTTCATTTGGTCATTTCAAGACAAGAAATAGAGTGAGCCGAGGAGAGATTTGGAAGATATTTTTAGGACCAGGGGAAAGAAAGGGGAATGGCTCATTTAATCTGGTCCTAATCAGGAAATGATGCATGCTTTACCTGTGGAACCTTGCAATCTTCCTATTTGTGCTGAAGCGCCAAATACAGAGGGAGCAGTTTCAGTGTCACTTACAAAGAGAATAGGAGTTATCTGCTGGTATATGTTGGGTATCTGGGAATTGCAAGCTACAAGACCAAGGTCAATCTTTGTTTTAAATATATATTTTGGGTATCAAGTGCAGGTGTAGTTTCTCTCCGCCGTGCCCAAATCACCTCTTCCATTTCGTTCTCTGGTAATACTACACCATCAGAAAGGAGCTTTATGAAGCCCGGACTGTTACCACAGCATTGAGACCAAGGCCTTCATGACTGGTTTGTAAGATTGAATTGTTCATTTGTAATAGAAGGTGATGAGAAAATGCCACCTACCAGTCTCATTGTTGTTTCTGCTTCTGTCTCTTCTTTCCCATTTTTTTCTTTTTGCTTAGTATTGTGATCTTGATAAAAACCCTTTGAAACCAAAGGGAGACATGTATTTTAAGGCATTAACAATGATTTTTAAACTATATTTTAACGTTAACTTTCACTTCGCAGAATCGGCAACCTCGGATCTAATACCCCAATACACAATTCCATCCCAATATTCTGGGCCAAGAAACATACTGTATTTGATTAGTATTTTTAGGTTTATTAAAATACTAAATCAAAATAAAATGTGGTCCACTAACCGTATGACACCAACAATTATATAAAATTACTGGCTGCTTGTTCACATAAATAAAAATATGACCTGTCAGTCATGACATTGCTAGTTTACAATGCACACAATCATCCATTTGTATGAATTTAATCAATATACATTTGTAAACAGCAATAGCCAAAGTACTTTCAATGTTGCTGCTTGTTGGCTTGCCCCTCATTTCTTATTCTAATTAACCATAGACAATTTAAAACATTTTAGTTTCTCTTAGATCCACAAAATGTGTTAGCATTAGAGATAATATTTCAACATAGGCACTTCAAAGAACGTTTCTCATTCACAGGTTGATTGTGTATGTGTATCTGTCTGCTGGGCTGCTAGTCTTTAGTGTCAGGATGTGTTTGAAATGCACAATGTGATGTGTTGCACAAGTAATTTATAGGCTTGCATTTGGGAAACGGTGCTATCAATTTTAGAGAGCAAAACATATATGTTTAATTCAAAATCATATTAACATGAAAATGTAATTTTCTGAAGGGACAGAAACTAACCCCCCAATCCCTCTTGGCCTTTTACAATCCACTTAATACAGGGTTCTTTATTTTCATGGTAATGTTATTAAACACAGTTCAATAGTCATTTAAATTGGCATTATTTTCTGAGATTGGAAATAGACAAATTTAACCCCCTCTACTGCCCCTAGAACGATATGGATGCACATCACTTCCCTTTTTATCTAACTATGGCTTTAAGATGTCAAATATTGTATGCCAGTTCACGACTCCAGATTTAAAATACAGCTGGGAAACACAGGGGTATTATTTACTCAAATGCTGTTAGACAATTCTGCATATTTCCGATTGACAGTGCTAAAGCATTCTGTTTTAAATCATTTCCCAGATGGCCTCGCCGACAGCCTACCCCATTCAGTAGCTTAGCTGGTAAAACAATCCCCCTAATGTATTTTCAATTGTTTTGCAGGTTTTTTAGACTCACTTCTGGCTTTGTATTTTATGGCACACCATCAGCATGGCATCTCACTGCTCCATACCCAGCCAGAAAGGCCTCCCAGCCTTTATTTGAAAATTCTTCTCCAATAATCTGGTCCTATTTAGGCAAATTCCTGCTTCATGTTTCCTTTTGGCACAGTCTTCTCAGGAGTCCTTCAATGTCCTTAAGGTTTCATTTCATCTCAGCTCGTATGCTCCTGGGATGGATTTCCCCATCTACAGACTTTCCAGAATCCCAGACCCTGCTCTAATTTCTGTGCTTTTTGTTTTATGTAGAGGCTACATTCCCCCATGCAGTGTCATCTGACATAATCATGTTTCATTGGTTGAGTCTTTCCATTAAATCCCTCAAGCTATTGACATTCCCACGGAAAACACTCCCATATAGCGATCGGTTAAACATACTTAACCATGTGACAAGGGGATTGTTTGAACTGAAATCTATTTTCTCCCATAACTTTGGTTGTGTACCCAACCCACTATCGAGGCACGCATTATAAAAGTCACACATGAAACATGGTGACGTCCAGGGATATACAACATGCCCCTGCATTATAAAAGATGACAAGGTTATTAATTATTGATATATGTATTAAGGTACATGTTAAGGCTTATTCTGTGGAGTTCGCTTCCATACATCCAGAACTGTCTTTGCTTTCTCAAACTACCAAAGTATTTCCAAGGTATAAGCAGAAATGTGATTTACATTATTGAGCAATTTAAAAAGACCTGGAAGTAGGTTCATTTGTTCTTTTGTACATCAAGTACCATTACAGCACATTATTAACTGAAGGCTGGGTAGGCATATTTCTTTGTGGATTTAAGCAATCAATTAGACATAAAAAAAAAATGTGCATTATGGCTTTGCTAGAAGTCAAAGGTCAAAATCTGGTTGAAGCCAAGTTCTTGGATGCATTGTTCTATGGAAAGCATATATCATCCATAAAGTGGGGGGAAAGGCCATTTCATTCTCACAAACTCAGTCCTAGAGCATCAATGTAAGCTATGTTGCATGTGTATTTAACTATGTGTACAAATATGTTCTAAATTTCTTTGTCTTAAGAATATGCCATGTATTTGTTCAGTTTAAATTAATAGACTAGCCCTAATTCATAACAGGTAATGCTCTGTTAGATTTCTGATCCCTGTTCATGGGAACTGTTTTCAAGGGCATGCTTACATAACACTCAATCCTATTGAAGTTTATCCTCTTTCAGGGACAGAAACAATAGAGCATAGAGTTATGGTATAACCTTTTCTCTCCTGTAGCTATATGCAATGTGGTTACCAAACAGGTACATTAGCCTATCAGTGGTATTTTATTTAAAGTACAATTCTACTCTCTTTGCACATTTCATGCACATAAACTCTAAAACCTGTTCTTATCAAGACAGTTGTATGAGTTGAGAATTAGGTTTCCACACAGTGTATTTCATAATAGATTCTGAGCCATGTATGAGATATGCTATTACGTGCAATAACAAACTGTTTTAATGGGTTATTGGCAGATACATGTTCTGAATGAGATGAGCATTACAGAATGAAAAGCAATGCCCATGCACAGTTTTAGTGAATGTTGAAGCACAGATCATATTTTGATACAATGGCCCTCATTACGACCCTGGCGGATTTTTTCCGCCAGCGACGGACTTTCCGGCCATGGCGCAAAGTCCCTTTACGCCATGGCGGATGGCGGACTTACGGCCCCATTCCGAGGTCGGCGGGGCGGTAAGTCCCCATTGACCCATTTACCCTTCCCCATTCCCATTTCGGCCCCATAGGGCTCAATGGGAGTGGGGAAGGAGTTAATTACGCCACCGTAAAATACGGTGGCGTAATTAACACCAAGGTCCCAGAGCGCCATGGATTTTTCCGCCCGCAAAAAGCGGCGGAAAAATGACCATGGCGCTCCAGAACTCGTAGTGGCGGTAAGGGGTCCGCGCAGCTAACGCTGGCGCAGACCCCTTAGCGCCAGGGTCGTAATGAGGCCCAATATGTGGTTTCTATTTTTTGGGTGCAGTAGAGCTGTACTTTCAATAGCCTGTTAACTATACATAAGGATGATACCACATGTGCTCTAACTGAACACGTCAAAGAGAAATTCTAATCCAGGTATTCCTATAAATTCATCAAAAATAAACATACGCCGAGGCAATAAGAAAAATGATGGTGCAGATCTAGATAGCAAACAAATATTTTAAATCGCAGCATCACTTGTTCTTATTGAAAACCACAGGTGGTAGAAGCAAAATCTACCTATTCAACTGAGTGGAGTTCTATAGTGTGCAAACAATCAAAAACATTTTTTCTAAACTCAATTATAGTTGTAATTCCCATTTTGGACTCATTTCTGAATAAACGTTAGATGAATGTGTCCAAATTAAGGAGAATTAGAAGAGAAAGCTTGTGGTAAAAACACTGTTCTCTTTCAGTCCACTGCAACATTCAAGTATAGCTTGAATCTTATTCTAACCAATGGATTGGGTGTTTTCTTGGCTTCCCACCATATGCAGAGGATATCATTCCACCCACACCTCTGAGACACATTTCTGGTGAAACTCTTCTGCCTATTAGTTGGTTTGTTAAAGACTCAGGTGATGCCTGCCTCCTAGTGTAGCTTGATTTATTACAACATTTGTTAATGTAACCTACAAGGTTCTGTGTTTGATTCTCAATGTGTGCATGGGGATCAGAATGTAAGTTGGATTTGCCCTTCTCAACTGAGAGATTGCAGGCTATACATGTGTGATCAGTCAGATCCCCCACCTTGCCTATTTTTTGTGGTGTTCCACAAGGCTTGATTCTTTTGTTTAATGTGTATGTCAAGCAATTGGGAGACATCCTCCCAATAGATTGGGTTGAAATTCACCGAAATATCCAGATGATAGTGAGACATCAAAATATTGAAGCCTTGATTATCAGAAATCAACTTTGCATGTGGGAATTGTTGGTTGAATACATCAAAATATTGAAGCCTTGCTTATCAGAAATTACGGGTTTCTTGGGGCAGCCCGTATAAACGTCAACTCTAGCAAGAACAGATTTATTTTATTCCCCATACTAACAAGATAGAGGTGGACGCCTCTTAGATGTCATTGTTAACTAAAGATGTTTCCTCACCAATCCTTGCCCCTCCAACAAAACCCTTGGTGTCTGGCATAACAAGAAGTTCTCACCTGAAGAAACATGAGGTTTGAAAGGTCCAAAATGTAAAAACGTTCAGCTTTCTCTGATTAAGAAAGTTAACCACTTTGCACCCTCATTCCTTTGTTGATAAGCAATGAAATCATGGTTCTTGGTCTAAATCTCAGTGTAACAAAGTATGGCATTGCAGAAGGCCATCTGGAAATGCCACTCCTCAGACGGTCGCTCTTTCTTTGCTTCCCTCTCCCTTGCCATTTTCATGTTTCTCTGTCACGCAAGTGGGACCCGGGGTCCAAGCTCACCTGTCTCTCCTTAGAGGTTTTCTTCTTGAGGGAAGGATCCTTTTCCTTCTTTCTTCAGGTCCAGGATTTGAATAGATATGGGGAGTCTCCCCCGACGCCACCCTGCCGGCCTAAGAGCCAAGCGGGCTGGCCTCTGGGGCCACAGCCCTGTTGGTGTTGGTTTGGTTGGCTGACTCGGAGGATTTCCAGGAAGGATGGAGAAATCTAGGAGGAATATCCGGAACCACGGAAGGATTCCGGCGGTAATGCAGATTCACTGAGCACCGAAAGGGGAAGCAGCAGGGAAGGACAAAGAAGGAAGGACACAGCAGGGCTGGAAGCAGGACAGCCGGAAGGTAAACAAGGGTAAGACCGCGGGAGAAGCACTGAGAACGGCTGAAGGCAACTGAACGTTGAGACGAGCCGGCTCGCATGAGAGCAGTGCATATCAGCTGATGTGGAGAAGGGAAACTAGACCGATGCAACAGCGATCTCGGCAGCGGCGGACATGTTGGGGGAAAACATGGATGCTGCAAGACGATTCCCACGTTTCCAAGCAGTCCAAAAGGGGCGAATCTGGGAATTCATGACATTCTCAAAGCACTGCCCTTCACAATGTGCAGCCTTGCATGCACCCCGGTTGCCACCACCACTCTCCCTCTATCTACCTCTCTCCCATCTCGTTACTTGCAGAGTGTCACTCGATTGAGGATTGCAGTCTCTGCACTGCAAGCCTGAGGTGCAACGCACTGTGCGTCAGCCAATGCACAGTGCTCTTTCGTGCATCCCGCTTTAGGGCTGTGTTCTTCGGACCACAATCACTGATCATTGTTATTATGTCACATTAATGGAGGGAAAGGCTTTTTATAAGTGCTTCTAAATGTGTCTACATCCCCTGAGATATTTACTTAATTCTGTTGATAGGCAAGTCTCCAGAATAAAGAAATATGATCATATTCCCTTTGCCTTAGCTGACTTGCATTAGATACCTCTAAAGATCATGGGGGTCATTACGACCCGCGTGCAAAGGGATACCGGGAACCGGTAATGACACTGGTGCTGGTAATCCCTTTGCACCCTATTCCGAGGTCCCTTTACGGGTCCTTCCTTAATGCCTAGTTTTAGCAGGCGTTAAGGATGGGACCCACAAAGGGATACCGGGGTCAATAACGGTACCGTAATTTACGGTACCGTTATTGCCGCCTTACCCCTTCCCATTGAGCCCTATGAGGGCTCGAATGAGAATGGGGAATGGCATTTCAAATGGGGATTTACCTGTCCCGCAAAGGGCAGAATGGACCGGTAAGTCCCCATACCACCACGTCGGTGGTGGTACCGGTATTGGTGCTCGTCATGGCGCTAATAGCGCCATGACGAGCTCCAACCTCGGAATGAGGGCCCATATATTGTTATTAAATGGTCTGTATTGCCTAGAAGGCAATTGTTTTATAGAATCGCTACTATTTAGCCAACAAATTGGGGGATTTCCAGGGGTACCAAAGTCACAAGAAGTAAGGACTTGCTATGTTTAAATATCCTTAACTCTTGTAAAAAATAAAAAATAAATCATCCTCAATTGCTATTCTACAATTCTGGATTTCTTTGTCAGACAGACCTTACCTGCGCCCTTCTCAATTGAGTCTCCTCCCCACTTTATCAATGCATGACAGGGAGATGGAGGAACCTGTTGAATTACCATTTTCACCTGGCAGCCATCTTGAGACTCTTCCCTTGAGAAAATGACTAACTTGCCTCTAATCAATGCTTCCTTGTATCAATTCTTCTTATCTTTCTATTTTGTGATCAGAATTGTTGATCAGAAAGAAATCTTTCCAAGCAACGCAACTGTTTTTATGTGCTTGTATTTAGCTTTCATAACGAGTGGTCGCATGATGATGTAAGAGGATTCAATTCAACACTACAGCTAAGTCAATGCCTAGTCTGGGATACTGAATGGAAACCCTTATTGATATATCTTTATGTCCAGTTCATGCGTTCTGGATGACTACCCCTATATAACACCCCTCTCTTGGACTCCCCCTGACCCCACTGAGCCAAGAAGTAGTTCTGTTTTGCAAGTTTAAAAGGTTATTTTGATAATTTAAATATATATATATCACACTTTATAATAAATTAATAATTGAATAGCACACTTAATCTGATATATGATAAGATCAACAACGGAGAATCTGGCACTAGCACACTTCTTATAATCACTAATGAGTTGACATGAAATGGATAAGGTAGCACACTGGTAAATAGGAAGAAAAGAAGAAGGTGGTACAAAATGCTTTATGAGTTCAAAATGGATGCAAGGTGAATGAATGAAATGCAGTATAGAAATACTCAATATGATTTCAACAAACAATGTAATCATTTTCTCTGCCAATCCCCTCCCCCCTTGATGCAAGGCAAGGAAATGGAGGAAACACACAGTTCTCAGAAATGCAATCAAATGTGATTCAGTTCACCCCGGCAAGCTTAGACAACAGAAGTTTAAAACACAGGCAAATGCTTTGATATGTGCTAGCAATGGATGAGAAGTATGCTGAACTGCTTTTAATTCCCTTTCAGAGGTTCAGGTGATGGTATCTAGTTAATATTAGTCCAGGCTCACACTAGCAATGAGGCAGGATAGTTAGCAGGTTAAACGAATTTCTGACAAATGGAAGGCAAGCAGCAGCAGTTTTACATGTGAGAAATTTGCAAATCGCGGTAAAAATTCGTGGATGCGCCGAGCGCTATTACAGAGGAACCACAAGGACTATCTCTATCGTTTTGGGGTCTAGAAAGCCTAGGATCTCAGCTTCAAAATGAAAGTTACTGCAAGTCTCTAGCACAAACGGTTGCGGAGATATGAAGCGATTGAATAAAGGTCGTTTTTCAATTTGAAATTTTTAAACGCACACTTTTTCAGCTTTTAAAATGATGGCAGGATAACACAATTGCTAAGATGCAGTTCTACTTAGGTTAAATGGATTGAATTATATTATTTTAACTAGAGATGGGTTCTACACAGTTTTACTATGTACTCACACTATATTCTTGAGTGAAATGGCCTCGCCATGGATCTGGTCAGGTTTAACTCGCCTCTGTCTCTGCACTTCACAGTGATCTGGGTCAGCTCTCTCTGGTTCTCTGGTCTGGGTCTCTAGTTCTGGATAGATTGAAGTCTCTAGTTTGGCTTTCTGGAGGTTGATGAATTAAGTCTGGATCTCAGGATGCTTGTATGGTCCGGCAGAGTGCGTTGCAGCAAATGGAATTGAAGGTCCCTATCTGTCCTGTCTGTCTGCTTTTATGTGTTTAGAATGTGGGTGTGTTTAGCATTACTGACCCTACTCTCTCTCAGCCTTCTAATTGGTCAAACTTCCATTTATCATTTGATTGGGGAATGAACTGTGAGTCAGAGGGATGTCATTTTATGGCTTGAAGATAGGACACTCCTCTGTCAGATTGCAACATTCTATGATTGATAATAAAAGACATATTTCACAGTTACACAGTTGCTTGAAATTACATATACATGGTGTGGCTGAATTTAGCCAAGTCTCTGTCCAAATCTGTGTTTCTAAGAGCTTGCATTCAGAAATGGCACATAATGACTTTTTAAACTGATTTTTCAATTCTGACATTGACCCAACTTTACATACAATGTGCAGGAGTAGGTGACATTAACTGCATGAAGTTTCAGATTTTTAACATGCATACATTTAGAGTAATATCCACTTTTCCGCTAAACCCCCCTGAACACGCCACCGGCGAAAAACTCTTAAATGTGGGCAGAAAAATCACAGAATTATGGTATCATTTATAAAATTTTCACATGTCCGCTCTATGAGTATTCATCTTTTTTTAGAGTTATGTTCTGGCGCCAAAGGGGTGTGGTTTTCCTCCAGCACAAGGTTGAATTTCTGGTTTTCCAGTTCTGCCAAGCCAGCTTGCTCTCACAGGCAGTGCTCCTCCCTTTCCTCAGGAGGAAGCACTTTTTACGACCATTACGACTCCTGCAATAAAACCTTTGCCTGAGCCAGGACAGGGCTTTGTTCACTTTCCTGCAGAGCACAGGTAATTCAATTATCAGATAGATGGCATATCCTTAGTGTGAGCAGCAAAAGGGCAGCATAGGCCTGGGAATCACAGCTGTGAACTCAAGTTTCATCTCTGATGGGGGTATTGCAGGCCAGAATTCAGTTCCTTCAGCCATTTTGTAGCTACATGTCATTTCTGTTCCCCAGTTTCTGCCATTCAAATAAACTAAACATTTTTCCATTATGCAGCTAGAATGCTGATTCTAAGTTTAAACTATGACATTAAAACAATTGCAACCTACGTGACACTCAAAAGTAGGTCACTCATTTATCTATCTAAACATTTTCGATTTTAGTGTCTTTAACCAGTGCAACTTAAACTGCTGCAATCCACAGCTCAGCAGTCTTGTTATAAACCTTCAAGTCACTTCAGAATATCACTTTACAATTGTATCACCTCTCAGTAAGTCTTTCTTTGGCATGTTTTGGGTTTCATTTATTCAGTTTTCTAACAAAAAGTAAATCTGGTGTTGTTTTAAATTGCCGGCTTTTGGATAGTGGTGAGTACTGGTACTGCACCCATTTTTGGATTGAAGAATGAATCCCAACAATTCTAGGTTGCATTTGGCAATCAGCATTGCCATTCCCCAATGGTGTTCAGACTGCTGTGCGGGTATGTCCAATGGGGTTTTAGGGCAGTGTTCCTTCTGTGCCCATAACTCGGCAAAAAATGGTGGCAGCCTATTCCTTCCTGCATTCCCTGTGCATTTTCTGGGAAGCTCTGGCCATCATGATGTTTTCATGTCAGTACTGCACAGTTTTGAGGTAGGGCTCGGATGCATAGGTAATACATCCACAAGCCCCCTCTTGCGATGGCCATTCGGTTTCACTGATGGGACTCGCAAGATCTGGGATGTTTCCTCTCATCTTTCCAATAGATGGCACAGTTCAGCATCTTTTCTCATCCGGTCGGATCGATCGGTTCTCGCTCGCCGGTCCTGATGGGATATTGGGCGGTACCTGAGCCCGTTGCGTCTCAGCTCCCGGTCTCCGGATCGTCCTCCTTTGCCCGTCTCAAGGTTTTCTTTCTCCTAGGACGACAAAGAAGAGCGGCAATACCTATTCATAGACGTTTTTCCACCACCGTTGAGATAGTGGGGCAGCATATGCATTTCATCATCACGAAACATTACATTCTTATTTTGAAAAAAAAAAAACAGTATAATGAGAGACAGTTCATGCAAATCACAAATTTTAGAGACTAATGTGGTATGTTTTATGATTGGAACAGAATTAGTCTGATACAGTACCGCTAGGATTCAGAGGATTCCTCAGTTGTTGCAGAGTGTGCTTGGGATGGGCAACATTTCAACTGGTTTATTGGACCACTTGTCTCCCCCTCTGCGAACCGCCTTTGGGATGCGGATCTTGTAGGCCACAGGGAGATCTTATCGACGATCTCAAAGGGTCCCTTCCATGTAGGCAAAAATTTGCGGCTGCTTTGCCTGGTTCCTTGGAAGTTGTATAGACAGACCCGGTCTCCCACCTGATATTCCTTCCTGGAAGTTTCAGGTCATAGTGGGTCTTCATGCTATCAGCTGATCTTTCTAGATTCCGCTGAGCATAAGCAAAAAGCATGTTGGAGGTGTTTCCTTAAATTCTCTACATACTCATGAGTAGTGGAGGCATTTATCAAGTGTCTGCTCTTGGGTCCTGTAGAGCAAATGTGAGGAAGCACCATCTTGCGCCCAGTCATCAACTCAAATGGTGACATTTTGGTTGCAGATGAAGGGTAGATCTGATGGCCATTAGACCAGGGTAATCGGATATCCCAACTTGGCCCAGAATCTGCCACAACTTCTTTAATATGCTCACAATATGTTCGGTTATATCTCTCTACTGCCCAGAAGAACTGGTCTATAAGCAATATGCAGCTTTCTCTTGACCCCCAGTATCTCCCACATCTTGTCATTACTTCACTGGTGAAGTGGCTACCTCTGTCTGACTCAATCCTTTGAGGTAGACCAAAACGGAAAAGATGTGGTTAATCATCAAGGCAGCTGCCGTTTCTGCCTTGCAGTTTGGGGCTGGGAGACATTCCACCCACTTGGTAAACAAGCATGTCACAGTCAACATGTACTTATTCCCCCTAGCCGAGCGAACCAACGGCCTACAAAAGTCGATTTGTAAATCTGACCATGGCAGTGTCATTCCCCTCTTTGTAAAGGTGCACGGTGCGTGAGGGATGATGGCTGAAATTGTGCACACACAAGACACCCCTTCAAATATTGGTCGAGGTCCTGCCCCATGTGTGGCCAGTATGCAACCTCTCTTAAGATTTCCAATGTTGTGTGAAACCCTATGACCGGCGGTGGCCGCATCATGGGCGTGACTTAACATCAGGCTTCGGAATGAGGTGGGAACCACCACTGATCGTGGCAGCTTGGATTCCTTACCAGCAAAAACGTCTTGGATTCGGAACATTTTTGACATTTCATCAACACTCTTAGGTCCTCTTTCCCCATGTAATCGGTATCCGTCAGGGAAAGTTCTCAGGGTCCTCAAGGTGCTGGTAAAATTTACCAATTATTGGATCCCCCTTCTGAGCGGTAATCAAATCAGCATCAGGGTCTCCTTGCTCCATTGTGCAATTGAAAGGTCGTTGTGAGCATTTGTCTGGGACCTAGTGATGGCAAGTGACCTGGATTTCCCCAACAGGGACTCAATCTCAATTAGATCCCCTTGGATGGCCCCGGTTTTGGCCAGCTGATCAGCTAAGTCATTTCCAGTTTTGTCTGGTGCCCTACTTTGGAATGACCCTTGATCTTTTTCCAGTAGATGGTCATCCCATTCGATGTGACAAGATCATCAATGTTTTGGTCAACTTCCCATGTTTCAAGGGTTTGTTGTTAGCACATAACATGCCTCTGGTTTTCCCAATTAACCAGGTGCTCCACGAACCCTTCCGTACATAATCCGAATCTGTGATTATGACCAGTTCGTGGAGTGTATGCTTTACAGCAGTGAGGATGGCCTATGCACAGCCATCAATTCTGCCACCTGACTACTTCGGGGACCGATTTTGTATCCAGCGGAGGGTTCTGGGGACTCATTCACCCATGCATTCCCTACGCCGCCACCAGTTCTTTCTCCCCGTTGTGTCAACATGGTAAAGAGCATCCATCCACATACACAGTGGGCATTTCCCTCACACTTGTCTTCTTCAAAGACTTGTGTGTGGGAATAAGGTATGCCTCCATGTTGTCCTTGATTTCAGACTTTCGTCCTCGAGACAGTTTTCTCTGGCACAATCATGCAAGTCAGCCAGACCTTGCGCGAGGGACTCTTCTTGTTTTGGCCATATCGGACCTCCACAGGAAAGCCTTGCATTGACAGAATCCAGGAAGTAATTCGGGAATTACTCACATTTCCGGCCCGGATTCTGTCACTTTGGAGATATTGCAAGAGCTGGTGTGGAGTCTCCACTATGATGTGCTCCCCCTGGATAAACGGGCAGTAATTCTTCAATGCCCAACACCGTCGCCAAGGAGTGCCTTCTCACAATCGTTGAATTTCTCCTCCACAGAGGATAAAGTTTTTGCTCGCATATGAGATTACTTTAATGACCTTTGTCATGCTTTGTATAATACTGCCGTCAAGCACGTATTAGAGAACCCTGTTCCAGGAAGAACTCCCTTGTTCTCTGACAGGGGGTAAGCTAGGCAAGGCGCTTGTGAGAGGCTTCTTTTGAGTTGTTTTACCGCCTCGGCTTGTTCTGGACCCCATTCCCACCTTGACCCCCCCTTCAGGAGATGAATCAGGGTCTGGTGATCTCTGCGTAGCCTCAATGACATTTCTGCTGTAATTAGTCAGTCCAAGGAGGCCTCCTTAGTTCCCGCAGCATCGTGGGTCTTTTCAGTTTCTGAAGTGCTTCCACTTTCTTTTCCGGGGACAGAGACCCTGAGGAGTAATCTCATGCCCCAAGAAATTAACACGGGTTCTACACCACTGTGCTTTTCTGAAAGGAAAGTTTTGCTCCGGCGGCCCTCAAACTGTGTTAGAACATAACCGATCTCCGCTATGTGTTCCTCAAACAGTTGAGCTTATTGATGAGACGATCATCTACATAAGCCAGGTTACCCCTCGCACCCAGGTCGGCCATGGCCTTATGTAGAAAATATTGAACTCATTACCGGAGTTGAGTATCCGAAGGGAGTCCGGGTCCATGTGTACTGCTGGCCCCAAAGGTAAAAGCCAGCTTGTATTGGTCCTCCCTGCTGACAGGCACGGATCCAGTATCCATTGGTCAGGTCTATTGCAGTGAATACCTGTGACCCCTGAATCTGGCCAGCCCTTGGTCAATGTAGCAGGAGAGGCCATCGGGAAGTATGGACCCGTTTTGTTGAAGCTCCCTGAGGTCGGCGCAGAGTCTCCACTGGCCGTTTGGCTTCAATATTCCAGCACCGGATTATTGAAGGTGCTGTGGACTGGACGGATTATTCCCCGGGATCAAGGTTCTTAATTATTTCAGTAAGGACTCCATTGATGCGAGAGGCAAGCGATATTGCTTCACAAACACCAGGAGTCATGCCAGGTCCGTGGGGATTGTTGTTGTGTGGATGTCAGTGCGACACAGTCATATGAGTCTAACCGCAAAGAGATCTGGAAAATCCAAGAAAACTTGTTTGCAGACCTTTTGCTTTTTGTTCCAGAGTCACACAGGCATCAGCTAGGTTGACTCTCTCTTCACCATCTGCCTGAAGCCTGGAAAGACTTCTGGTTGGGCTAATCTCAGCGCCCTTCTCCAACTGGGTGGAGAAGTCCTGGTCAGATATGCTGATTTGGACCGGAGGCTTCAGGTGGCGAAAGGCAGCCCCTCATGTACCTGCGAAAATCACCTCATCCCTCCTGAAGTCACAAGTCACATCTCCTTACCATAGGGGCCAGGAAGCGTTACACCAGGAAGTTCCCCCCATGCCGGCGTAAAAATCCTGTCTGTGTTGTATTGTCATCACTGGTCACTGTCAAAACAGTCCTGCGGGGATTGCGTCCTAACAGTTCGTTACCTAAATCCATGAAAAATGTCCGTCATCAACCGCCATTCCAATAATGGCTGCCTGCGGCTAGAGTAACACTCTTTAAGTCGCTGTTTATCCACTCTATTGGAAATGGCGTCATGTTCTAGCATTGACTAATGGAGTTGGGTTACCCCCAACCTTGCTGTCGGAGAGAAGCTTTAGATGTATGTAAGCACAGGGTTTTTCAACTCTTGTCCCCTTTAACTTTCACTTTCCAGGGAAGAATTGTCGGTGTCCTTTCTGGGATGCGTGACTTCCTCTTTAATCTGAATCTTCAACTGCATAAGGTAGCCAATTGAGCTGACCCTAAAGGCTTTTTCTGGATCATCAAAGCCCAATGGATTATCCGCTAATCGGGACCAAGCTTTGAAGTTTATTAGGTCCAAACTAATGGCAAACGATTGAGAATGTCACTGCCTAAGTAAAAGGCGGCGAGGACGTCTCGCACGACCCAACAATTGTGGACTATGCTCTTGTTGCCAATGGCAGATTTTGAGCATACACCTGCTTGGCAGGAGATGTTTGGAATTAGGTGCTTCCAGGTCAATTTCCCCATTTGTCTATCAGTTTGAAGGTGGAATGGCTGATCATTTGGAAGTTGGCGAAACATGGCTCTCGCTGATGAAGCTCTTACCGTTGCCACACACTCCAGAGGAAACAAGTCCTCCCATCATTAACTCAACAGGAATGAACAATGCTCTCCAATTTGCTGATATCAGCCAGGCTTTGAGCTGATTACATCTTTCTGGACTATAGGAGTGGGAGTTTCAGATGTGGATTGGATAGAATTTCAAAGTGTTTCCTCACAGCGGGAATACCACTTTAGACTGGAAGAGGTGATTTTCAGAAAAGAGAAAGGACCCCCCCATCACTAGTCTGTTGTCCACCGCATATACTGTCACTCTGGAATCTGGTTGTTCTGGAAGTGAAATTCCTGCTTGGTTCAGATTTTGTTCACCATGTGGCTGTGCCGTTTAACTACATGGATGACTCTTTTTAATATGGTCGGCTAGTCGGTCCAGAGGACCTTGTTTACACAATCTATTAGGGGTGACAAACCTCTCAGGAGGTCATTCCCTAGTAAACAAGGGTCCCTCTGGGGGCACAACTATGAACCGGTGTTTCAACTTATGTCGCCCAATTTTAATGTCCAAATCTGCCGTCCTCGACGGAATTTCCTTCCTCAAATTCTCAGTTGTCAGGAAGAGAGGTGAGAGGAATTGGTAATCTCTCCCTTCCTGCATTCAGTTCTCAAAGCCCTTCTGGACAGAAGGGTAGCTTGAGATCCAGTACTCCACACGTGCCAAATTGATACCCTGTCCTGTACTTGTACCGGATAAATACTCCTCCTTCTCCTCAAGCGGGGCACAGATAATGTACATTTTGGACAACTGGTGGGCAACTTTTCTGGTTTTGGACATTGCTAGCGAAGAGATTTGGCAGAATTCTGTGGAGAGTCTTGGGAATCTGAAGAAAAATTTGCAATGGAGATCAAAGCCATTGTGGGTTCCCCTGGTTCAGTTCTGGGCCGCCCCCCACTTTTGGAGGCAGTCCCCAGTATGGGTTTGAACCCGGGGATTTTCTTGCTGTGGTTCTGGGATGAGATGGTGGGGCGGCGGTAGCTCAGTCTCCAATCTCCCCAGTTGGATGCATCCCTACGGGAACCATTTTCTTCGGAGGAGCTTCCCCCCTCTCTGAAGGAGAGATCCTTTTCCCAGGATCTCTGAGGATCCCTCTCCCTCAAATGGAAAGATCTGTACCTCCCCCCTCGAACTGAGTCATTTTGGTCTTTTGTTTCTCCTACCCCCCTCTCGCTCCTTAAGGAGCAGACTTTCAGGGCAAGAGATTTCGCTTATCGGCTTCCTGGTTCCAGGGCTGTTTACAAGGAGGAAGCGAAGCCTTCCTCCAAGGCTTTACACCCCCTTCCCTTTGTGCGCCTCCCCGGGAACCGCTGAGTTATCGGGGTGCTGCCCCCTGTCATTGTTCTGGAGCACCAGGTCCAGAGTTGGGTGCGTTTCTGCGCCGGCACGCCCATCTGAGGGTTCTGCTGAGCCCCTCAGTATGCTGACCCAGATCCCGCGCCATGTGTCTGAACCTCGCGCTCTAACTGGGAAACCCGCTCAGGCTGCATACGGGCCTGTTCTCTCCCTGCGTCGATCCGAAAGGGGAATGTAGCTGTTCCCTTCTTTGGTAGTACCCTGGTTGGAAAGATTTGGTACCCCTCCACCCTTGGCCTCCCCTCTCCCGGATTCAGTGGTCTGGGCTACAGGGAATTGGGGAAAGAAGAGTGGATGGTTTTGGGGCTGGAAAGTCGGGAGGATACCTGCGGAGAAAAGTTCTGCCCAGGATTTGGAGAGTTTCTGCCCTCGGTGGGAAGTTAGGAGGGAAGTTCCTGGGTTAGCTGCTTGGCTGATCCCCGCCCTTGGGCTGGAGGAGTCCACACATAACCCAGGATGGGTCTGTTTCCCTTGTAACGGGACTTACATAATCAGGAGAGCGAGGGGACCCCATTGGGGCTGCCTCCTTGGCTCCCTGTCTGTGATGACCCGAGCGACCTGCGGATCTAGCATTATTAGGTGCAGGTAGTTTTTAGGCCCCCATCTCCAAATCCAAAACGGGGGTGGATCTTTACCTTCTGCCACCTAGGCCCAGCAGCAGGGGTGCTGTTGGCTTTGCGTGGTTTTTTCTGGCATTACTTTTGCCTATCTATCGCGTTTCTGACCTCATAGATCCGGGTAGCCTGTTCAATGACCCAGTCTAAGATCTTTTCTCGTGAAAATCCCTCACGAGCTGGGGTCATGTATATTTGGGCAAGGCATGGAAAAAACGTGTTAATAAATTCCCTGCTATCCTGCGCACCCTTCTTGTGGTCTGTGCGAAGCACGCTTTAACTCTCTGCACAAATTCTCTGTGGGCCTGATCCTCCCCACATTGCAAATGTTAGGCTGCCTGCGAGCCTTCTTGAGGATTCTGTGAACAGAAAATGTTTCAAGATAGCCGCCTTATAGTGGACCATCTTAAATGATTTTGGTCCTCCAGCCCCGCAAAGAAAAACGAGTATTCCGGGAGAAGGTCACTTTACATATTGAATACAGCTTTGGCTGTCCTTCATATGGAAAGTCTCCATCATTTGTTCAAACAACTCTAAGTGCTCCCAAACAGAATACTTACGTTCTTATGGTAAGGCGTGATGACGCTCCTGATCGCCTTAATCTGCTTTAAGGGGTCCTTAAGCAAGGCCCTTTTGCCTTATTGGCCTTTTTGGTTCGGGTAACCCTTGTCCATTCATCCTCGGACTCAGAGGGCACTGCTCCCAGAGGTTCCCGTCTGATCTCTCACGTTTTCCCGGATTCTGGCGAGCCTGGGAATGGCTGGCAGAATGTGGACCTGGTCTCCTGTGTCCTGCGCAGTTCAGAGGAGTCTTCAGATTCCTCCTTGCTGCCAGGATTTGATGGGTACCCCTCCACTGACCTAACTGGGCAAGGTTTTCAGCGATGCCCTTAATGGGCCTACTCTCCTGGGGTCCCCACTGAACTGTACTGTACTTGGGTGCCCATACCCGGATGCCCACCCCTCCATTCCTGAGTGGTACTGGCCTATATGAGCCCATACTCTTAGCTGGATAGTAATCTGCCATCCCTGCGGCCCTGTGCTATGTGCGCCAGGGGACATGGGGGTGGCAGAGTCCAGGGACTGAGAGTATGAGGGCCTCTGTACTAGGCCTCCTGAGGTTATGCTCCGGAGTTTCCATTTCCCAGCGAACCTCATCTCTATCCGCCCCTGCTCCCTGTTGCAATGCAGAGCCTGCATTTGTGCCTTCAGTTCCTCTGTTAAGGCCTTACTCGACTCTATCAGTTTCTCCTGCATCGCTACCTGTTGCTGGAGCCTATCATTGTGTTGACAGAGGGCCTCATTCTCCCTCTGTGCTTCCTGGTTGGTCCTGGAGAACTGGGCCAGTCTTTGCTGCAGGAGGTTCACCTCCTGGGCAATGTCCCTATTGGCCTGCTCCTTTCTTGCTAGAGCATCTTCCACCCTTCTGGTGTGCTCTACCAAGTTCTGGTTTTCTTTTTGGAGATCACCCAGCCCCTGGAGGGCCAGGTGATTTTCTTCAATTTCCTTTTTTAAGTGGCAGACTTCCTGGCCTATGGCGTCTCTTTCCTGACTAAGAGCCTGCATTTGTGCCGCCAGGTCGTCCCTTTGCCGTTGAAGGGCACCAGCTTTTTGGCACTCCTCATCAAACTCTGCCTGGGTATCCAGGTCTTTCAAGATCAGCTTGTTGCTCTCTACCTTCACTCTATCTAGATGACTTTGCAGGGTGGCTACCTGCTCCGTGCATGCCCTGTTAAAGTCTAATTGTTGCTCCAGCTTTTTCTGGCTCTGCAGTAAGGAGTCCAAACTGTCTTGGTGCTCCTTCTGCAGGGCCAGAAATCTAGTATCCTGTTCTACCTTTTCCTGTTGCAGCACATCAAAATCCTTCTTTATTTTAATGATGTGCTGCCTACTATCATCTTCTGACTCCTGGCTCCTCTGCAGCCTCTGCTCAGAAGAGACCAGGTCAGATTGGGCCTCTCTAACACCATCTGTTGCCTATTTGCCCAGATTTTGGCTTTCAGCACATCTATCCTGCATGTCTCCCATATATAGGTACAGGTATGCTGCTATCCTGGCAATCTTATTGTGTTCCTCTTTGGCTTTAGGAGCCATATATAAGTTCACTCAGGGCCACATGTAAGGACCCTGATCTCTATATATATCTGACCCTGTTTCAGTGACCTGTCGCGTGATGGCCTGCAACCAGCATCCTGGCCCTGTTCAGTCCATTCACCTCTCACAAATAGCTTATGCAAGAGTGCTCTCTGGCTATTTTCATGTCTACTAAGGTCGTCATTCTAGAGATTGGTCTCTGTCCTGACTTACGGAAGTTAGTATTTTATTTTTGCAGAACAGAACTTTTCTTGGAGTGTCCCTTTTGAGGAATGCTTCACAGCGTAATTGCAGCGTGGTGATCCGACCGGATGTATGTATCCCGTCAGTTAGCACACTGTATTAAGCTGCACAAGTGGTATTCTAACCCAAACGTCCGGCTCGAGCCCCCAATTTGTAAGAGGATTCAATTCAAACACTACAGCTAAGTCAATGCCTAGTCTGGGATACTGAATGGAAACCCTTATTGATAGTATCTTTATGTCCAGTTCATGCGTCTGGATGACTACCCCTATATAACACCTCCTCTTGACTCCCCCTGACCCCACTGAGCAGAAGTAGTTCTGTTTTGCAAGTTTAAAAGGTTTATTTGATAATTTAAAATATATATATATCACACTTTATAATAAATTAATAATTGAATAGCACACTTAATCTGATATGATAAAGATCAACAACGGAGAATCTGGCACTAGCACACTTCTTATAATCACTAATGAGTTGACATGAAATGGATAAGGTAGCACACTGGTAAATAGGAACAAAAGAAGAAGGTGGTACAAAATGCTTTATAGAGTTCAAATGGATGCAAGGTTGAATGAATGAAATGCAGTATAGAAATACTCAATATGATTTCAACAAAACAATGTAATCACTTTTCTCTGGCAATCCCCTCCCCCCCTTGATGCAAGGCAAGGAAATGGAAGGAAACACACAGTTCTCAGAAATGCAATCAAATGTGATTCAGTTCACCCCGGCAAGCTTAGACAACAGAAGTTTAAAACACAGGCAAATGCTTTGATATGTGCTAGCAATGGATGAGAAGTATGCTGGAACTGCTTTTAATTCCCTTTCAGAGGTTCAGGGTGAGTGGTATCTAGTTAATATTAGTCCAGGCTCACACTAGCAATGAGGCAGGGATAGTTAGCAGGTTAAACGAATTTCTGGCAAATGGAAGGCAAGCAGCAGCAGTTTTTACATGTGAAGAAATTTGCAAATCGCGGTAAAATTCGCGGATGCGCCGAGCGCTATTACAGAGGAACCACAAGGACTATCTCTATCGTTTTGGGGTCCTAGGAAAGCCTAGGATCTCAGCTTCAAAATGAAAGTTACTGCAAGTCTCTAGCACAAACGGTTGCGGAGATATGAACGATTGAATAAAGGTCGTTTTTCAGATTTGAAATTTTAAACGCACACTTTTTCAGCTTTAAAAATGATGGCAGGATAACACAATTGCTAAGCTGCAGTTCTACTTAGGTTAAAATGGATTGAATTATATTATTTTAACTAAGAGATGGGTTCTACACAGTTTTACTATGTACTCACACTATATTCTTGAGTGAAATGGGCCTCGCCATGGATCTGGTCAGGTTTAAACTCGCCTCTGGTCTCTGCACTTCACAGTGATCTGGGTCAGCTCTCTCTGGTTCTCTGGTCTGGGTCTCTAGTTCTGGATAGATTGAAGTCTCTAGTTTGGCTTTCTGGAGGTTGATGAATTTGAAGTCTGGATCTCAGGATGTTGTATGGTCCGGCAGAGTGCGTTGCAGCAAATGGAATTGAAGGTCCCTATCTGTCCTGTCTGTCTGCTTTTATGTGTTTAGAATGTGGGTGTGTTCTAGCATCACTGACCCTACCTCTCTCTCAGCTTCTAATTGGTCAAACTTCCATTTATCATTTGATTGGGGAATGAACTGTGAGTCAGAGGGATGTCATTTTATGGCTTGCAGATAGGACACTCCTCTGTCAGATTGCACACATTCTATATTTGATAATAAAAGAACATATTTCCCAGTTACACAGTTGCTTGAAATTACATATACATGGTGTGGCTGAATTTAGCCATGTCTCTGTCCAAATCTGCTGTTTCTAAGAGCTTGCATTCAGAAATGGCACATAATTGACTTTTTAACTGATTTTTCAATTTCTGACATTGACCCAACTTTACATACATGTGTGCAGGGAGTAGGGACATTAACTGATGAAGTTTCAGATTTTTAACATGCATACATTTAGAGTAATATCCACTTTTCCGCTAAAACCCCCCTGAACACGCCACCGGTCGAAAAACCTCTTAAAATGTGGGCAGAAAAATCACAAGAATTATGGTATCATTTATAAAATTTTCACATGTCCGCTCTATGAGTTATTCATCTTTTTTAGAGTTATGTTCTGGCTCCAAAGGGGTGTGGTTTTCCTCCAGCACAAGGTTGAATTTCTGGTTTTTCCAGTTCTGCCAAGCCAGCTTGCTCTCACAGGCAGTGCTCCTCCCCTTTCCTCAGGAGGAAGCCACTTTTTACGACCATTTACAACTCCTGCCAATAAAACCTTTGCCTGAGCCAGGACAGGGCTTTGTTCACTTTCCTGCAGAGCACAGGTAATTCAATTATCAGATAGATGGCATATCCTTAGTGTGAGCAGCAAAAGGGCAGCTAGGCCTGGGAACACAGCTGTGACTCAAGTTTCACTCCTGATGGGGGTAGTTGCCAGGCAGAATTCAGTTCCTTCAGCCATTTTGTTAGCTACATGTCATTTCTGTTCCCCAGTTTCTGCATTCAAATAAACTAAACATTTTTACATATGCAGCTAGAATGCTGATTCTAAGTTTAAAACTATGACATTTAAACAATTGCAACCTACGTGACACTCAAAAGTAGGTCACTCATTTAATCTAAACATTTTCGATTTTTAGTGTCTTTAACCCAGTGCAACTTAACTGCTGCAATCCACAGCTCAGCCAGTCTTGTTATAAACCTTCAAGTCACTTCAGAATATCACTTTACATTGTATCCACCTCTCAGTAAGTCTTTCTTTGGCATGTTTTGGGTTCATTTATTCAGTTTTCTACAAAAGTAAAATCTGGTGTTGTTTTAAATTGCCGGCTTTTGGATAGTGCGTGAGTACTGGTACTGCCACCCATTTTGGGATTGAAGAATGAATTCCCCACAATTCTAGGTTGCATTTGGCAATCAGCATTGCCATTCCCAATGGTTTCAGACTGCTGTGCGGGTAGTCCAATGGTGGTTTTAGGCAGTGTCCTTCTGTGCCCATAACATCGGCAAAAATGGGTGGCAGCCTATTCTTCCTGCATTTCCCTGTGCATTTTCTGGGAAGCTCTGGCCATCATGATGTTTTCATGTCAGTACTGCACAGTTTTGAGGTAGGGCTCGGATGCATAGGTAAATACATCCCACAATGATCAGAGTTATCTTTTGGGGTAATCCCCTGCCCATTGTGTCATGTCTATGATACTTGATGTATGCACTAAGATGAGTATTTCAAAGTGGCCTGGCAGAGCTCTCAGACCATGAAACTCACTGCCCTAGATGATTTGTGCAAGGTTACGTGTAGTTGGCATTATGTTACTAGATATGCTCTGCCCAGTGGGGTCTGATGTGTTGATATGTTTCTTTGAGTATTCCTCACAGAATTATTCAGGGAATGTCCAGTTTGTGCTTTTCCCTGTAGACCTCCAGTGTCAGCCTGGTGTTTAGAACTGCTTGAAGGTAGTTCAGAGTCCTTGACGGCTCTGGATTTGTTTTTATTGGTTGTCTTGGTTATTCTTGTGAGAGGTCTCATAGAAGCTTTATCTTTATTTATGTAAGATTTAATCTAGATAGAGGTCATGTCCTTACAAGTCTAATCAAGTTGGTGTAGTACGTGGTAAACAAGGTTTAAAGAATTTAGAAGTAATAAGGCTGATACTGGACCCTAGTCAACCTTAGGGTGAGAAGTGATCTGGTGAACCTAAGCGGTCTGAAAAGGGTGAATGCATACCATAAAATCACCAAAGTCTAGAATTCAGTAACTCTAGGGAAGAAAGACATCTTTTTTTTAATGTATTTGCAATAGCTGAACAAGCAGCCTTTCAAATATATAACACATTAACATCTACATATACAATATTAAATCCATTAAAGCACAAAAAATAAACATCATTTTACATTTAAAAATGTTCCATAAGTTTTAGAGTTTAAATAACATAATGAATTCTGTTTAAACATCAGATTGAGACAAAGAAAAGAAAGTAAGAGAAAAGTTAATCTTTCTTATCAATCACAGATTAGATTACTTCAGGCAGATTCAAAGACTGCATAAAATCAACCGGAGCTACATTCATTCCCGGTCTATGGCTATCAAACAGAACCCCAGAGTAAGACATCTACAAATACACACATTCTTGGTCATTGTGTAGGTGAGCGCTTCATAAACCTAACCTGATTTTGGTACTCATCATCTGGCTGAAATCTTTGGAGGAGGGGCAAGGAATGAGTGCCCTAGTGATTTCTGGAATCTGCATCCTGCTTCATCTCAGGGTGGCGGCCAGTGCCGAGATGCTGCACTACTTCATATCTCAAACGTTCCACATCACCTCCACCATTCCCATAAAGTCCCTGTCCTTTCATCACCACATAATGAGCGAAGAATAGGAGTGACCTACAGAACCATATGAGCCAGAAGGTGACCCATGAACCTCTTTGCCAACTCTTGTGAAAGTGGACAGCATACATTATGTTTCTTCTCCAACCTACGTCGACACACACATTGACTGTGGAAAAGAAAGAAGTCATGCATGTACTAGGTAGAACATGTCACCTGGTGGGTGAAAGGAACCCCGTATTTTTCTCTATTTCACTGTGGGATTCGGCGCCAATGGATTGTGTCATTTATCCCAGCAATGTTGATTTTCGGGACCTAGTGCAATGCAACCGGCTGCCGATTACTCCTGTAAGTTAAACACAGGTAAGTGGTTCTCATTTTAGTTTTAGACCTTCTATCTGCAATACAGTTTTGGTGTTCATGGCTATTAACGCCTGGAGTCAAACGTTGGATGTGTTGCAGCCAATCAGTTTCCTTGATATGGTGGCCATAACTTCTGCTGTATCGCTGTAATTTCGAAGCTCCTTTAGGCGGCCTTAGCCAGCCATTGTCTGCTCCAGGTGTCAGCCTGCTGCTCCATTGCACCCTCTCACCTCCTTTAGTTCTTTGCAGTTTCTGCTCTCCTGCTCGGTGCACTGTATCTTCTCTCCCTTGTTACCACATTATGGTGTGTCAGCTCCTCCTCAGATCTGCCACCTCCAGCTACGGCAGGTTGCCTTCTTGGGTTCTAGGTCTCCTGCGGCCCCAGCAAATCTTCCTCTCTGCCAACATAATGCCCAACTGCACAACTGTGAAGACCAAAAGGGCACTTGTCACAGCAATATAAGAAACTTATATGATGACATGTTCTATAGGGATTGCAGTGTTTTTAAACAAATTTTAAAAAAAATGGATTCCGATTTTCTTGTTTGTGTGCCATGTATGAATTAGAAAAGCAGAGTTTAAAATGTCTGCCATGGCCTTTGCCCTTAAATTGTTACTACCCTTAGACAATGGGCCTCATCAGGGGTTGGGCATAGCTGCAAAAATGTGGCAGTAATGCTATTACCGCCCCATCAGAGTTGCCCGCAACCCCGAGTTTGGGCGCAAAGCTGGAGATTTACCTATATCTCTGGAGGTAAATCTCCAGCTTTCCACCCATATTCGGCACTATTACCACCAACACTATTACTGGCGGCGGTAATAGCTCAAAAAAACCACATTGAGTCCTATGAACTCATAACAGATGGGGACTAACAGCGCCACTGCAGCTCGAGATCCGGCGCAACTTGCACCGCACCGAGTCGCGGTAACGCTAATTGCGTTTTCCAGTATCCCAGCACAATTACTGCCGGGATACCGCCCAACTCATGATGAGGCCCAATACACCATTTAGCCCTTAGCACTTAACACGCATTAAGAGCCCTGGAGAGTTAACTTTTTTTCAGCAAATAATTTATTTACAATCACTTAATTGTAAAACCTTTCGTATTGCCGTAAATCTGATTACTGGTAGGCCCCCCAAAAACCTGTGCTGAGAATTCAACAGGTGCCATAACAGACAGACATCTAATTCGCTAATGGCCGGCAGCTAGCGATTTGTTTTTCTTTGTATTTCATTAATTCAGCATCTAAATCTTCTGTTGGGCAAACAAACAAAAACAGATGTGACCAAAGTTGCCCGAGATCTCATTTGCGTCTCCGCCTGCTCCCTCGAATTAATCATGTTCTTCTGAGATGTGAAAAATAACCTGATTACATCTCGTTGACCTCAATTGAAATGGACATTAGCTCCCATTAGGCCGCTTGCTCGCCTTTCTCTCGATGAGGCAGTCACGGTCGGTCGTGGAGTCCGCACCTCTCACACTCAGAAAACATAGCTGAGATTTGCTGAGGGTGAAGTGCCGAGTGTTTGTTCGACGGCAGAGGCTTTTCAGTGTAACTAGAGCTGTGCAGGCAGGCGTGAAATTGAGAAGGTTCCCGAGGCTTGTGCGAATAGAATAGAAGCAAGGGTTTTGTGCTCTTCTGCTTTGTGACACCTCAGCTCTGGAGATGCTTCTCAGTGAAAGATGAAATTCAAAAGAAAGACGTTATTGTGCTATTATGATAACAAGACGCCATATAGGCATTCCAAACCGTGTTTCTGAATTAACAGCTCCTTAACGCGAGTGTTCCAGAGAGCAGTCCCAGTGGCTCAGAATGTTCTTTTCACCGGATGCGGTGTTTCCTAGCCGGCGCAACCCTGAATAGTTGCTCAGCCTTCCCTGTTTGGTTTTAACAAGAGAATAACAAAGGCTAGCGCGGACAAAGTGGAAGGCGGTTATTCCCCCATTCTGCTGAAAACCGCATCCAACAGATTGTTCATCAGCCCTAGACTTCATTTAACCTTTGGCAGAATGTCAGGAGAAATAAAGTTTCTCAATGGCGCTGTAAGAAGTTATTTTAGAAGTGCCACAGCGGGGATAAATTGATTCAATTGAGCCTGGATGTAGGTGGCGGGGAAGGGGGATGGGTCAGAGATGAGTCAGCGCACAGTAGCTTCTCTCAGGAGATAGCATCGCAGGGGAAACAACCCTCGCGTTTATTGGTTACAAGTTTAAATGAAACAGACCCATCCATTACACTTATTTCCAGCACGTCTGCTTGGCCTCAGCATAACAAGCAGATAAACTGATTCATGGTGCGACAAACAGATTCAAAATTGTGTGGTTTCCAAGTTATATACTGTTTGTCCGTAAGCCAATTACCATAATGTTCTGCTTTTATAAACTTGTGTCCAATATAATACAGCCTACCTACAATGCAATTCATTCTCGCTCAGACGTTCCTCTTGTTTGTTGTGTTTCAATTTAGTTTAGAAAACCTGAGTGGTCATTATTGTCGAATAATTGCCTGCCCCAATGTACAGCTTGGTAAAGGGGAAAGGGCTACAGGATTATAACAGTTCAGGCAATCAATAAGGCCATTAGTGCCCTGTCCTTACTTCCGGAGAACAAGGATGCAAAAGAATTCTTGAGCAATTGTGACAGTGGATGTTAGTGAGTGTTCCAATTCCGTGGAAGCAGCTATCACTGAAGGACTTGATGTGACAATTTTTAAGGGCCTGACCACGACTTCGGCGGTAACCCTTAAATCCGGCGGTAGCGTTAATACCGCCAGATTTAAGGGTCCGCCGAATAAGGGCTTCGGCGGATTTCGCCCCAGCTCTGAGCTGGGGGGAAATCCGCCGAAAATTTGCGCTATTACCGCCAGCGGGAAATCCGCCGGCGGTAAGAGCGTGAAAATTCCCCATTGAGCCCAATGGGGAATGGGGCATTCCCGAATGGGCTCAATGGGGAATTATTTTACCGCCGAACTCGTGATCCGGCGCTATTAGCGCTGGGGAGTTTGGCGGTAGGGCTATTATCGGCGGCGGTAATACCGCCGGCGGTAACGGCCAAGTCGTGATCAGGCCCCGAACATAGACTCGTTTTTGTCACCCAATCCAAAACACTGGTCTGGGTTTGTCATAGGGGCCTGAAACTGCCCCCACTCGTATTGAGTTTAAGTGTAGTGTCCCTTGTCGTAGGAATTCAGGTTCCTGGGAAAGCCCCAGGCCCAGATCTTTATAAGAGCAAAGCCGAAATGTGACTTCCCTATTTACATAAACTATTTATTACAATTGCGCAGTTTGGCTTGAAACCACTCATTTGGAATCTAGCGGAAATAGTGCCTATATTCAAAAAGGGAGACCCTGGGAACCCCAGCAACTACAGGCTGATTTCTTTGCTGTGTACCAGAAGTAGAATCATTTGGAACATTCTTCAAAACAAATGTTAAGGTTGTGTTGCTGAACAGGATGCCCTTAACAATCTTCGAGGGGTCTTTGCCAGGGGACTGAGCACGGTTCATCTAAGTTTAAGCTTAATTTGCGATAAGTATGTTAAGCTAAACAAGTGTGGGCAATGCTGCATGGGCATCCCACAAGCGAGGCAGGGTAACTGCTGTTACCATCGGCAGCTGGGAGAGGGGCAGCCCCAACCTCCCCGCGCCTGCTCCGCTCCTCCCCCCAGCTACGGAGACACGCAGTCTCGGCAGCACAAAAGCCACGGAAGGGTAAGGTGCGAACAGTCATCGCACCCTTCCTGCAAACAGCAAGGTGCTAAGCGCCATAAGGAAAACCGCCAGGCAGGGCCCATGTTCAAAGATCTGCCCCCACCAGGGGGTCAGACAGTCGGCTATCCGGCCGGGGGCTGTGACAACAGCAGCCCCCACCACATACACAACAAAGACTCAGGGCCTCCCTGGGTCCTATAAATGAGAGCAGCATGCTCAGAGTAAACACAATCTGTTTGTGGACCCTGAACGGGGATCCACGCAAACAAGAGGTTCACTGTTTACTCAGTGTCTTCCAAATCTTCTTGCTTCTTTACCACAGAACCCACCCACCCTACAAAAAGGGGAGAAGAACAAAAAGAAGTACAAGGCACTGTACGGTGCCCACAACAAGTCGTGGGACACAAGAAGGCGGCACGGATCCGAGGGGGTAACCTCAGGACCCGGTGCCCAAAAATATGATAACATCATGATATGTGATATTGTTATTGCCATAATCCATATCTGTACAATAAAATCCTACGGCCTTTTATTGCCAACATTTGATACAAGTTGTGAGCCTATCATTATGGGTGAGGGTTTGGGGTTCGGCCATTACTAATGCATGCATATGGGTTCAGCAGTTACAGTCTTTCCTTATTATTTGTTGACCTGAAGGCTGCATTCAATAGCATCCCAAGGTAAGCACTGAGGTAGGCACTTCTTGCTAAACGGTTCCCAACGCAATTGATTAAAGCAATTACTGAGTTCTATAAGGACTCCTCAGATAGAATTAGGTGGGGATGTGGTGGCTAGACCACCAACACCTTTGGGGTGAAGAAGGGGATAAAACCAGCGTGCAACTTTTGCCCCCTTACTTTTTAACATACTGTTTGAAGGTGTGTTGGAGGGGTTTCTGATGGGAACATCGGATGCCCTCTTACTAGCTGGATAGAACATTTGATATTTTTTTTGAAGTTGGGCACATTATCAACTTCTGGCCTAGCAGTAAATGTCTCAAAAACAAAGCTCATAAAATATGGTAATCAGTGAGGCCGTTGTTTCAACTTGGTACTGCATCACAAATTAGGGAGCCTTTTGTCAAAGCAAAGGGGGTAAGTCCTGACAGTAAAGTGTTATCACAAAAAAGGGCAAACACACCTGATGAAACTGTAATGCAACAAACTCCACATTCATACCAAACTATAGAGGAGGTAACATGACTTCCTACTAGGGCTGTACCGAATAGCATATTTAGTATTCGGCCGAATACCGAATAGTTTGTAACTATTCAGCCAAAGATGTTCCTGTATTATTGCAGGCTAAGTATAAAAGATGAGCACCTTTTTTGTCTAAGAATCTGTAACAAAACATGCCCTAAAGAGCAGATTACAATATAAGATATTTTTCAGCTGTCTGATAGCTATTTGTCTGATCTTATTCTATTTAGTTTTGCAAACTGAAGTCTACATTTGCCTTTCTGAGTTCATGTTGAATTGTATGCAAATGAGAATGTCAAAGTATTCGGCAAGAGCCGAATAGCAAGAAACTATTCGGCTGGAGCCGAACAGCTTTTTTTCAGCCAGAATTTGGCCGAATACTTACTCGAAGCTTCCTACTGGTGTTAATCCTGGCCTAATAACATGGACAGTGTTCAAGCAACGGAAAGAGTGATTGTCTAACTAATCCTGCCTACCAGTCAAATTATTCTTGGCTGCACTTATGTGCCGCCTCTATAAAAATGGATAGAATAAGAAACAGTAGAAATATATTTCTCACAATTGGTTATATTGTTTCTAAGAATGGACTTTTCTCAAGACACAATGATCTCTACTTTCTCATTATTTCCTCCTCTCCAAATGGTTTTTGTCACTCATAGGTAAAAAGACATTTTGAAAGTTCTGCCAGACCATTCATGGTAAAGCCTAATTTATTAACCTATGGTCAGGAAGGCCTATATCCAAGATATCAAATTAAAATAAATGCAAGGACACTATAGCTGATCGGATTTAGAAACACCTGATATCCTGTTGGTCCAAAATTGATCAGTTAGAAACTGTATACATGGATAGGTTCCTATGACCCCCACTACAGTTGCTGATGTCTACCGGTTTCAGTGGTAAGAATTTATTGTGACCACTTTCTTCAGGACAGTCTTCATTTATAAAAATAAAAGGAGTAATATACTCACTAGTCTTTCATATACATGTACAAGTGCCACATGTCTAACCGCACTGTCATTCTAACATGTAAGTGGAGACTGTAGTCATGGCCTCATAAAAAAAGGAGTAATCCAGGGTCATGTCATTGTTGCACAATTAAGTAAATTAGACAGGTAAAATCATGAAAATCGTGATTCCAGTATAAACATCGCGTTACAGAACACACAATAGTTCCACACCTTAGACGCCAGCCCTTGAGTAGCAGGGGTTGGTAATTCTGAATTTTTTTTATGTACACATGGCTGAAGTTATCACTGACCAGAGCTTTCAGTCTCACAATGATCATCTAGACTCAAGGCAAAACTGCTGGGCCATGCTTTATCATGTGACCAGTTGGTCTAGTATCAAGAGACAAATCGAAGAAAGAGAGGGAACAGTCAGTCTTTTCCTCTGTTCATCACTCTCTCATATCTAAGTGCAAGAGGATTGGCTCTGTAGAAACAGAAACACAGCCGCGTGTTTACTAATACACAAAGATTGCACTGCAATTTCTCCAAATGTACATGTAAAGGAATTGCTGTAATGCATGGATGAAGGAAAGCATACATTGTACATGTTAAACTGTCAGAAACTATACAGGGAATACAATGTTGTTGTTCAAAAGTGTGGTTCAATAATATGTTTTAAAGCATTGGAGGGAACCACATTAAACCTAGCACAACAAAAGGATGATGTGTTCAAGGCTTAGGAAAATATGCTACATATACATCTTTTACATTCCAAATGCACCCAAATGTGATCTCCAGAGCTGAAAACAATCTGAGTTGGTCACAGAGTGGCTAGGACTGGTTTTGAGAGACAAAGCATCTGAATGACTTACTTCCACGATGCTCGTAACCTATGTGCCTGGCCATAATTGACCAGTTGTGCGCTAATGGAAGGCCACACAAAGGGTCATCTTGGATATTTATATTAATCATTACCTTGAAAGGAAGACTTAACACGCAATGTTTAACAGAAATAAAACAGACAATTTTATAGGGCGGTATTTGTTGTTTAAAAATGATTATGACTATAACTTCCAAATGCTTAGGCTTAAAATGAAAAGACAACATTCTGAAACTGTGAGAGTCTGCCATATGAAACAAGGACAGACATATATATATATTTCTGAGGCTTGTTGAATCTGCTTAGATCACATGCTGTGCATAGGCCGACATCTAGTGGAAGCTGCAGAGTATTACAGTTTGTTTTTCGAAACTCGAAAATGGGCGTCGACACAGGGCGTGCCAGTAATACTATCCCTAGTGTGACATCCACTGTACCTATGATCCCTCACGCGTCTAGGATCCTCAAATTGTTTTTTTCCGCCATACTGGTCGGAAGCATTCCGCAGAGTTCCCTGGCCTTAGCCATACTTTTGCTAAAATATTGTTATAATTCCCCATTTCTCCACCCCAACATCGAGTCACTGAACATCCACACTCGACGCCGGCACAGAGAAAGAATCGACCGTCGAGCGCTGCACGATGGGTTTGGGCCTCGGCCTGGGCCTAGGAAGGCCTCTGGCCTCGGCCCTGCAAGTAGGGAGAGTGGGGGGTGGACATACTCTACACTCTTTTGGTATATAGGTAATTCTTATATATTCTTACACTTATAAGCCCGCTGCCACAAGGTGCATATGGAGGGTACCCCTTTCCAATTTTGCCCCAAGTGCAACCGCAAGTACCCTTGGGTTGACAGGCACGGCACGTGGAATCTCTGCTTACCGAGGGACCACCCCGAGGCTAACTGCAGAGCGTGTAATAGGTTCAAACCGAAAACACTCAAGGACCGTTCGATCAAGCTTTGGGCCCACCATGCCAGGCATCAACAGGCCATGGCAGCGGAGGGCGCCTTCAGCTATGGCAGCGACGTCGTGCTTTCGGATGGCGAGGGCAACGTGGCGTCAATTGACAGCCAAGCGCAAGTCCCCGACCTCGGAAGGTCGTCCGGCAGGGCGGCTATGGGGAAGACCCCCGCGACACAAGCGCTACCCCACAGCACTTCCACAAAACACATGAAGTCCAACCGAGACTCGACGCGCACGCCGAGTACTCGGAAAGAGGCACATACAAACGGTCCGATTCGGTGTCCTCTGGGCATTCTCAATCTATATCGCCGCATGACTCCAGGCAACCATCCACTGTTGCCAGAAGTGCCTCGCTCCCCAAGGTAACAGAGGTTCGATCGTCAGAAGATGAAACCGACCTCTATCCCCAGTCCGCACTCCAGGCGTCGGCGTCAGCAGGCCGCGCAACGGCTGCTCCTGAGTCCCAACCTCTACTGTACAGAGATAGGGACACTACCCTCGAACCTCGGTGCCAGGCGTTGAAAGACTCCGGAGGGGTGAAAAAACAGGGTAAACACTATTCCACACATGGGGAAGGTGAAAAACAACAGAGGAAGCAGTCTCAGCCTACTTCCACACCTCAAAAACTTTCTACCCCACTTAAACAGATGGACAAGTCTCTTTGTGATGTCATCTTTGATGTCCTGGGTGTTAGTCTTAGCAGTGCACGGTGGTGGCGCGAGTTATGGTTGCTTAGCTTACCATAACTGGCGAATTTCAAGGGTTTTTCGGTTTTACTTGGAACCATAATGTCCCTTTAACAAAGTTTTTTCACTGAATTTCATAGGTTTTTAGTAGCACAACTTAACCATAACGTCCCTTTAACAAAGTTTTTTCACTGAATTTGATAGGTTTTTAGTAGTGCAACTTAACCATAACGTCCCTTTAACAAAGTTTTTTCATTGAATTTCATAGGTTTTTATTAGTGCAACTTAACCATTACGTCCCTTTAACAAAGTCTTTTCATTGAATTTCATAGGTTTTTATTAGTGCACCTTAACCATAACATCCTTTTCAATAGATGAAGACCACTAGCATCCTAGGTCCAAGTGGGAACCCCGGGCGGTAAAAAAAAGATTGTTCTTCCCAAACCGGGACGCCTGCGGCATCCCGGTGTAGGAAGGAAAATCTTTTACCAAGATGGCCACCATGGAAAGGGAAGGCGGAGTGTATAAAGAGAACACATCAGGGCATCAGCGGGGGGTGTGGGGAACAGGGGTCAACAAGGGGCATCATGGGGGGACAAGAGGAAGACACGGGGCATGAGCGGGGGTCGGAGGAACAGGGAAGACACGGGCATGAGCGGGGGTGGGGGGAACAGGGGAGACACGGGGCATGAGCGTGGGTGGGGGGAACAGGAGAGACACGGGGCATGAGCGGGGGTGGGGGAACAGAGGGAGACACGGGGCATGAGCAGGGGTGGGGTAACACGAGGGAGACACGGGCATGAGCGGGGGTGGGGGAACAGGGAGACATGGGGCATGAGCGGGGGTGGGGAAACAGGGGAGACACGGGGCATGAGCAGGGGTGAGGGGAACATGAGCAGAGGGGGACAGGGGCATGAGCGGGGGTGGGGGAAAAAAGGAGAGAGACACGGGGCATGAGCGGGGGTGGGGGAACAGCAGGGAGACACAGGGCATGAGCGGGGGTGGGGGGAACGGAGACATGGGGCATGAGCAGGGGGTGGGTGGCAAAGGGGAGACACGGGCATGAGCAGACGGGGCATGAGCGGGGGTGGGGGGTAACAGACATGGGGAATGAGCGGGGGGTGGGGAGCAGGTTGGAGACACGGGGCATGAGCAGGGGGTGGGGGGAAACAGGGAGACACGGGCATGAGCGGGGTTGGGGGAACAGAGAAGACACGGGGCATGAGCGGGGGGGGACATGAGGGAGACACGGGCATGAGCGGGGGGTGGGGAACAGGAGGGAGACACAGGGCATGAGCGGGGGTGGGGGTAAAGGGGAGACACGGGGCATGAGCAGGGTGGGGGAGAACAGGAGGAGACACAGGGCATGAGCGGGGGCTGGGGGGAACGGGAGGGAGACACAGGCATGAGCAGGGGGTGGGAGGAACAGGGGAGACACGGGGCATGAGCGGCGTGGGGGGAACAGGGAGACCGGGGCATGAGCGGGGGTGGGGGCAACAGGAGGGAGACACAGGCATGAGCAGGGGGTGGGGGAACAGGAGGGAGACACAGGAGCATGAGTGGGGGTGGTGGGGTGTAACACAAGGGAGACACGGAGTGGGGTAGCTACGAAGGAGAGACACACGGGCATGAGCAGGGGGTAGGGGAAAACAGGAGGAGACACGGGGCATGAGCGGGGGTGGGGGAACAGAGGGGAGAGACACGGGGCATGAGCGGGGTGGGGGGACAGGAGGGAGACACGGGGCATGAGACAGGGGTGGGGGAACAGCGAGGGAGACACGGGCATCAACGGGGTGGGGGAACAGGAGGAAACACGGGGCATGAGCGGGGGTGGGGGAACACGAGGGAGACACGGGGCATGAGCGGGTGGGGGAAACAGGAGAGAGACACACGGGGCATGAGCAGGGGTGGGGGGAACACGAAGGAGAGACACCGGGGCATGAGCGGGGTGGGGGTAACACAAAGGAGACACGGGGCATGAGCAGGGGGTGGGGGTAACATGAAGGGAGACACGGGGCATGAGCGGGGGTGGGGTAACAAAGAGGGAAGACACGGGCATGAGCAGGGGTGGGGGAACACAGAGGGAGACACGGGGCATGAGCAGGGTGGGGATAACACGAGGGAGAACACGGGGCATGACGGGGTGGGGGAACAGGGGAGACACGGGGCATGAGCGGGGTGGGGGGTACAGAGGGAGACACGGGGCATGAGCGGGGGTGGGGGAACAGGAGGAAGACACGGGCATGAGCGGGGGTGGGGGAACACGAGGAGAGACACGGGGCATGAGAGGGTGGGGACAACAGGGAGACAGGGAATGGGGCATAACAGGGGGTGGGGGATAACACGAGGAGACACGGGGCATGAGCAGGGGGTGGGGGAACAGGAGGGAGACACGGGGCATGAGCGGGGGTGGGGGAACAGGAGGGAGACACGGGGCATGAGCGGGGGTGGGGGGAACAGAAGGAGACACGGGGCATGAGCGGGGGTGGGGGGAACAGGGGAGACACGGGGCATGAACAGGGGGTGGGGGGAACGGAGGGAGACACGGGGCATGAGGGGGTGGGGGGAACAAGGGAGACACGGGGCATGAGCGGGGGTGGGGAAAGAAGGGAGACACGGGCATGAGCGGGGGGGGAAGAAGGGAGACACGGGGCATGAGCGGGGGGTGGGGGTAACAGAGGGAGACACGGGGCATGAGCGGGGTGGGGGGAACAGAAGGAGACACGGGGCATGAGCGGGGGTGGGGGAACAAGAAGGAGACACGGGGCATGAGCGGGGGTGGGGGGGAAGAAGGGAGACACGGGGCATGAGCGGGGGTGGGGGGAACAGGAGAGAGACACGGGCATGAGCGGGGGGTGGGGGGAAGCAGGGAGACACGGGGCATGAGCGGGGGTGGGGGTACAAGAGGGAGACATGGGCATGAGCGGGGGGTGGGGGAACCGGTCAGACACGGGCATGAGGGGGGGTGGGGGAACACGGGAGAGACACGGGGCATGAGCGTGGGTGGGGGAAACACAAGGGAGACACGGGGCATTAGCGGGGGTGGGTGGAACACAAGGGAGACACAGTCTTACTCACCGGCGGGCGAGTCAACAGGCAAGCGACCAGGATGGTTGTACTGGATGTTGCTTGAAGAGCTCGAGATGAAGCCTCCACCGAAGCCTCCTCTCTGTTGAGGGAAATAAGCTCTTTTTGATGATATGACTCTCTGCTGTGCTTAATCGCAGACAGAGAGACCGATCACCCAAAAGAGCGGGGAGAACACACCGCCACGGACCCAGCTGAAAGAAAAAGACAAATGATAAGTACTTGGCGACAGCAAAGACCACCACAAGAAAACCCTCACAAAAGCAGGAAGTACTTGGGCCCACTCCCCTTGTAATTGAAAGGAACAAGAATGGAATTTCCCCTGTAAGTATAGAAAGGATATTAGATTCTATTTTGATGGTTTCAGATAGGGTATATTAAATAAGAGTTAAGGAGGTCTTACCAGAACAGGATTTGAAATAACCTAATCAATCCAAGCTAAAAAAACAATGGAAGTACAAAACAATAAACAGGGAGGTTAGTAGGGAGGCTATACCCGGGCAGCACGAGGAGCGTACTAGATACAGGTAGGTGCACTTCTCAGCAAGGCGTCCCTGTGTGCACTTTCAGCAATGAGTCCTTGTGTACAATCAGCAAAGCGTCCCTGCGTACACTTGAGGAAATAGTTCCAAAACAACTGAATGGAGTCGGAATCCGCAACAATACACTTGAACTTGGAGAAGGGTACAGTTCACAGTATGCCTAAGGTGGAAGTATTGCAGGAGGCTACACAATAAATGTCACAATGTTTCAGTAGCTCAAATATCCCAAAAAGGAATAGTAACAGGAAGAACTCACCCTCGTTTTTGAGAGGTTGAAGCTGAGAGCTTGGAGTCAGCTGGGAAGGTGAGGAAAACCAAGTGTAGGCGGCGGTTGGGTAGTTCAGAACAGAACGAGAGAAATTTCGGTTCTGGAAGAACAAAGAAAGGCAATCCAGTGGACAGGCAGCGAGGTCTGGTACACAGGCGGGCTAAAGACAGTACAGAATCAGGATGCAAGCAAATTGTAGGCAGACGATGGGGTCCGGTACACTGGTGACACAACAAACGAAGTAACACAATCCAAAGGCAAACCGTATGGCAGGCAAAGTCCGGTACACGGGTAGGCAGAAGAATTGAGAAATCTTAAGGCAGTCCGTAAAGGGAAAACAGGAAATGGCACACGGGAAGACAATGGTCAGGAAAGGCACAGAAGACGAAACTTCGGATGCCGGTTGCAACGTTAATCAGAAGCAGCGTCCTTCCCGCTGCAGTGACTAATATCACCCAGGAGGCGGAGCGCCGTAAGCCCGACAGAGCTCACGTTCCGCATAGTCGGAACTACACGCAAAAGGTAGGTTTCCTGGGAGTTGTAAGGCAAAGGCTGGGTTGTTGGTAATTTGGATGTTGTTGACCCCAATCTCCAGGGTAACCGCAAACGGAGAGAAAATCAGGAGCTGAGAAAACGTCGGATAATTGGACGAAAGCAGTCACGACTTTTGGTAGGTGTCTTGAAAGTGGTCTGTTTAGCCTGGCGTGAGGAGGAGAGAGACACGAGGGCATAGGGGGTGAGACCAGGAGAGAGACACACGGGGCATGAGCGGGGTGGGGGACAGGACACACGGGGCATGAGCAGGGGGTGGGGAAAGGAGGGAGACACAGGGCATGAGCAGGGGTGGGGGGAACGAGGGAGACACGGGCATGAGCGGGGTGGGGGAACAGGAGGAGACACGGGGCATGAGCGGGGGTGGGGGCAACAGGAGAAGACACGGGGCATGAGCGGGGGTGGGGGCAACAGGAGACAGACACGGGGCATGAGCGGGGGTGGGGGAACAGGAGAGAGACACGGGGCATGAGCGGGGTGGGGGAACAGGAGACAGACACGGGCATGAGCGGGGGTGGGGAAAGAGGAGACACATGGGCATGAGCGGGGGTGGGGGAACAGGAGAGAGACACGGGGCATGAGCGGGGGTGGGGGGAACAGGAGAGAGACACGGGCATGAGCAGGGGTGGGGAACAGGAGAAGACACGGGGCATGAGCGGGGGTGGGGCAACAGAAGGGAGACACGAGGCATGAGCGGGGGTGGGGGGAACAGAAGAGAGACACGGGCATGAGCAGGGGGTGGGGGAGGGAGACACAGGAGAGAGACACGGGCATGAGCGGGGTGGGGGGAACAGGAGAGAGACACGGGGCATGAGCGGGGGGAGGGGGAACAGGAGAGAGACACGGGGCATGAGCGGGGGTGGGGGAACAGGAGAGAGACACGGGGCATGAGCGGGGTGGGCAACAGGAGAGAGACACGGGGCATGAGCGGGGTGGGGGAACAAGAGAGACACGGGCATGAGCGGGGGTGGGGGGAACAGGAGACAGACACGGGCATGAGCGGGGGTGGGGGCAACAGGAGAGAGACATGGCGCATGAGGGGGGGAACAGGAGAGAGACACGGGCATGAGAGGGTGGGGGAACAGGAGAGAGACACGGGCATGAGCGGGGTGGGGGGAACAAAGGGAGACACAGGGCATGAGCGGGGGGTGGGGGAACAGGAGAGAGACACGGGCATGAGCGGGGGTGGGGGCAACAGGAGACAGACAGGGGCATGAGCGGGGGTGGGGGGAACAGAGAGGAGACACGGGGCATGAGCGGGGGGTGGGGGTAACAGGAGAGAGACACGGGGCATGAGCGGGGGTGGGGGGAACAGGAGAGAGACACGGGGCATGAGCGGGGGTGGGGGGCAACAGGAGAGAGAGACACGGGCATGAGGGGGGTGGGGGGAAAGAAGGAGACACGGGGCATGAGCGGGGGTGGGGGAGAAGAGAAACACGGGCATGAGCGGGGGTGGGGGAAAGGAGGGAGACACGGGGCATGAGCGGGGGGTGGGGGGAACAGGAGGGAGACACGGGGCATGAGCGGGGGTGGGGGAAACAGGAGGAAGACACGGGGCATGAGCGGGGTGGGGGAACAGGAGGGAGACACGGGGCATGAGCGGGGGGTGGGGGGAACAGGAGGGAGACACGGGGCATGAGCGGGGGTGGGGGAACAGAGAGAGACACAGGGCATGAGCAGGGGGTGGGGGGCAACAGAGGGAGACACGGGGCATGAGCGGGGGTGGGGGAACAGAGGGAGACACACGGGGCATGAGCGGGGGTGGGGGAACAGGAGAGAGACACGGGGC
>CM030317.1:124874493-124969493 GCA_002915635.3 Ambystoma mexicanum
GTACTGGAGCCCCTAACCAGGACATCACAAGTAACACATTGACTGCAGATTACCCACATTACAACATGCGGAATTCCAAAACTGCATTACTTCATGCAGCATCTGTAGCAATTGCCCACCTGCCCCTCCACACCTGCATTCACTTCATGCAGTGCCAATAAGTTTTGCCCAAAACTATAAGGTACTTAGCTTCGTTTTTCAGCATGAGTTTTCTGGCCTTTTCGTGTTGATTGGCACGAACTTCTCCCAGATTTCCTGTCTCTCTGCAAGAGCAAAACTAGAGTCAATAACTGTGCGCGCTGTGCGCGTGATTGTTAGTTTCAGAACCCCTGCACGGCGAGAAGCGCCGGTCCGGAGTCATGCGACTCTACTGTTAATCGTATTAAACATGCGGGCGTTGTTAGTTCGAGTCTCATGCGTGATTAGGGACTTTTTAACTGCTAGCGTTCCCTGCAGGAGTTTTGGCGCTCCGGCTCGCGGTGGGCTGGTGAGCCTCTGCGCCGTTTCGCTGCGTGACCCCCCTCGGGTAAGTAGCAAGGTAAGGCTTGGTACTTATCTCTGCCTTGTACGCGGGCCTGGGGTTTGCAGGCATCGGGCGGAATCGCCCGCGTAAGCTTGCCTCCGGAGCTCCTGAGAACACGTCTTTCCAGGACGCCGTCAGGATTGCGAGCGGCTCCCCACGGGCGCGGCTCGCGCATGCGCGCTGATGCGGGCGCGGTCAGGGGCGTGGCAGTCCTCCTCGAGCAGGCCCAAGCGGCGAGCGGCCTGCTGGGAAATGAAGTCCTCGGGCTGTTCTCCATCCCTGGACCACGGTCCTACAGAAAGGGTGGAGAACACGCCTGGAGTACTTGGTGGGGTGCTTTCTGGTTGCTTGCCCGCCCCCCAGGCTAACCATAAGGGCATTTACCCCAGACCTGCCCCAGCCCTGACAGTACTCCCCCTCCTCCAGCAGGCCCGGTTTACTAGGGTATCGAAGATGAAACTGGCGGAGGAGTCGAGGAGCATGGATATTCTCAGCGGGTTCCCAAGATCTTTCTTCGGGACCATACCCCACCCAGTCCACCAGATAACATAGTTTCTTGTGTCGAACACTGAGTCCAGGATAGCGTGACCTCAAATTCGGGTGGCCGTCTACCATAATGGGTGGAGGTTTCTAGTTCTCACAAAGGCAGGCGCCGGTTTCACCAAGGCAATATGGAACACTGGGTGTATTTTCATGTGCGGGGGAAGTGTCAACTTAACAGCCACTGAACCAACCAGTGACTCGATTGAAAATGGTCCTATGAAGCGGGGATGAATTTGCGTGAGCCTTGCAGATGAATGTTTCGTGTAGAGAGAGCCATACCTTGTCCCGACGTGGTACTTGGGACTGATTCGTCTTTTCTTGTCCGCGTGATGCTTGTAGGCTTGCTTGGCTGCGACCAGATTGCGTTGGATAACTTGCCAAATCTCTTTTAATTTTTTCTGCTTTTCCACTACTGCAGGTACTTCGGGTATGTTTTCTTGGGGTACTGGTTGAAAACGCGGGTGGTAACCATACAGGCTGTAGAATGGTGTTGTTTTAGTAGAGGAATGCACTGCATTATTGTATGCGAGTTCGGCGAGCCAGATGACCTCCGCCAGTCTTTTTCTTTTCCTTGGGTGAGACATCTAAGGTATTGTTCTAGAGTCTGGTTTAGTCTTTCGTCTGACCATCAGTTTCCGGGTGATAGCTTGTAGACAAACGTACATCAATTCCAACTGATTTGCAGAACGCTTGCCAAACCTTGATGTAAATTGCGGTCCTCGGTCTGAGACAATTCGTATGGTAATCCATGCAAACGAATTACCTGTTGTGAAAACAGGATCGGCCAGTGTGCTAGCTGATGGGGTTCCTTTGCAGGGTATGAAGTGCGCCATCTTGGTTAGATAGTCTACCACACCAAAACTGCTGTAAAGCCGTTACTCTGAGGTAGTTCAACGATCAAATCCATCGACACAGTATGCCATGGGGTAGGTGGCGTAGGTAGTGGTTGTAGGGGTCCAGTTGGTTTTGGTGATCAGATTTGTTTCTGAGACACACTTCACATGTGATTACGTATTGCCGGACGTCTTTACAAATGGTTGGCCACCAGAAATGACGTTTCACTAGTTCTATGGTCTTGACTGTACCAGGATGGCCTACAAACGGGGAATCGTGACACCATTGTATTGCTTGTTGACGTAGTGGTGCTGTAGGCAAAAATAGTGTGGTTTTGTAGAACGGTAGTCCTTCTTTCACCGACTGGTCTTCACCTTGCATTTCCCATTGAGCCAGTTGCTTGAGCCGACATAGCTGCCCTGATATTGTCAAACATTGAATCGACAGTTACACTCCCAATGACTCGATCCGGGTCCACCATGGGTCTGGGTTCTTCTTTTCTTGTCTCTGATGGGTCGAGCTTGGTTCAGGGTATCTTGAAAGTATGTCTGCTTTTCGATTTTCTGCCCTGGACGGTAAGTTATCACAAAATCATATTCCGAGAACTGCATTGCCCATCTGAGTTGTCTGGGACTAAGAGCTTTGGCTGATTTTAAGAACTGCAGATTACGGTGGTCGCTGTAGATAGTCACGGTGTGTTGGGCCCCAAAAGATAGTGACGCCACTCATCGAACGCTGTTTTTACTGCCAACAATTCCTTGTCGGCGATGGCGTAATTTTGTTCCGCTGGGAGTAACATCCGCGAGTAGTAGGCGACTGGGTGTAATTGCCCGTTTTCGTCTCTTTGTGATAAGATCGCCCCACTGCATAGCTAGAAGCGTCGGTCTCGATGACGTATGGTTTACTTGGGTCTGGGTGCTTTAGTACTGGAGCGGTGACAAACGCTTTCTTGAGTGCCTCAAACCCTCGGCAGCTTTCGTGTCCATGAGAACGGAACACCTTTCCGTAGAAGTCTGGTAATGGGTTGCACCTTTTTCGCAAAGCCATCTATGAAGCGGCGATAGAAGTTAGCAAAGCCTAGAACTGATTGGATGTCTTTGACTGATTTCGGGGGTGGCCAGTCTATGATAGATTGCACTTTTTTCCTGTCCATAGTGACCCCCTGTGTGACAGAATGAACCAAGGAACTCGATGGTAGTCTGATGAAATTCACATTTCTCGAGCTTAGCATATAGGTGATGTTCACGTAGCCTTTGTAGTACTGCTCGACGTGTTTTCGATGTTCTTCCAAGTTCTGAGAATAAATCAAGATGTCATCGATGTAGACTATAGCGAACACATCCAGATACCCACGCAAAACTTCGTCCAGGAAATGCTGAAAAGCTGCTGGTGCATTGCACAACCCAAACGGCATAACCTGATATTCATAGAGACCAAACTTGGTCCGAAAGGCCGTCTTCCATTCATCCCCTTTTCGAACTCTCACTAGATGGTAGGCCCCCCTGAGGTCCAATTTGGTATAGACGGTAGATCCACGTACCTGGTCCAACAGCACAGGTATCAGGGCAAGGGGTAACGATTCTTGGTAGTTATTTTGTTTATTGCCCTGTAGTCTATACAAGTTCTTAGGTCTCCGGTCTTTTTGGGACGAAGAATAAGGGGAAGAAACCGGAGATGTGGAGTGCCTGATGAAAACCATTGGCCAAGTTGGATTCTATGTATTCTTTAAATACTTGTTTTCGGCTTCGGTGAGGGCGTATATCCGACTGCAGGGTAGCACTGCACCTGCTTCTAGGTCAATTCGGCAATCAAAAGGCCGGTGCGGGGCAAGGTTTCGGCTGCTGTCTTGCTAAAAACATCCCCGTACTCCTCGTACTCTGCTGGCAAACCTGCTACCTCACTGCTTCCACGTAATGGGTCAAAGGCTTTGGTGGGTTATTTGACAGGTGTCTGACAATAACTGGAGTTGAACTGGACTGTGCCGGTATTCCAGTCGACGGATGGGTTGTGGAGCCTCAACCAAGTGAGCCCCAGTATGAAGCCAACTGTGGGGCTGCGATGACATCAAAACTGAGCGTTTCCTGATGCATTGTGCTGCATTCCAACAACAAAGGTATTGTCTGCTGAGTAACCGGCCCAGAGACTAAAGGCGAACCGTCTACTGATTTCACTTCTTCAGGAACTGTCTTTGCAGTTTACCGGGAGACCCAACTCTTGGCCACCTGCACATCCACGAAGTTTCCTGTGGCGCGCGGAATCTACCATCAAGGTCACCGAACACACTTTCCCTGCCATTGCAGACATCCTTCTAGAGTCACATGGGCTATCTGATTTGTGCGTACGTTTGCCAGCATGTGTGGGGTGTTTTTCGTGTTGCTCGCTCCTGCCACCTCATGGGCGAGCTAGCGCGTTTCCCGACGCCCCTCCCTTGGATGGTTTGTTGGGACATTCTCGTACAAATGGCCAGCTTTTCCGCAATATAGGCATAATTTGTCCTTTCTCCTCTTCTCCCTTTCTTCCTTGGAGAGAGGTCCCCGAATGGAACCTATTTGCATTGGTTCATCAGCCCCCTTGTCTGACACCCGAATGGGCTTCTGTTGATCCAATCTCACCATTGGTTTGTTTTCCCAACGCGTCGATCCTGTCTCCGGTCATTTTGTCTCTGATCTAAACGAAGAACGAGGTCAATCATAGTGAGCAATCTTCAGGCTGGGGGTCCACCTGAGCTACCAAATCCTTCAGCTCCTCCCTAAGCCCCTGATAGAACAAAGCCATCCTTTTCTCCTGCTGGCCAATCCGTTTCCATAGCCAGTCGATTAAATGTGTAACTAAGTGACTAGATCTTTGTTTCCTTGTCGTAGAGTTATCAACTCCTTATCCTTGAACAATGAAGCGGCCTACGATTGAATATTCTGCCAAAACTCCTCCAGGAAATGTTCCCAGCTGTAGAGCAAGGCATCATCCTTGCGAACTAGAGGCGTGGCCCATGAAGCGGCATCCCCGGTGAGATAGGAAATCACGAATGCCGTACGAGCTGAGCTGTCCTGAACACAACAGGTTTTGTTAAAAAATGCAACTGACACTGCATAATAAACTGATTAAAGTTCTGAGGGTCTCCATGGTATCGTTCCGGAGCTGCCAAGGGTAGAGATGGTTCAGTAGCTACCTGTACCTGTACCGGGACTGGTGGGGGGCTCTGGGTAAGGGAGTGGCCTGGGCCTGATTTGCACCGTTAAGGTATGTACCTGCCCCGCCAGGGTCTGATAATCCTGCCTTGTTGCCGCCAGCTCCGCCTTAGTTCTTGGAGTAGCGCTACTACGTCCGCCATGGTTGTGCTGCCTGGGCGCCTTTACAATACTTGGGCTCGCAATTCTGTCAGACCTTGCTCCTTCCAGGCGTAGAGGCAGCACAAACGCAGCTAAAACGCCTCCCTCCCCGTTAGGTCGCAGCACCTGGAGATGGACAGCACAGGAAACCTTGACCCTTCGGGGAAAGAGGGTTAGGGTCCGTTGGTTGGATAGGTAAGGTAGTTTAGGAACACCGGGAAAGAGGTTTAGGTAGAGGTTCTGGATGGGAAGGGGATGTCGGGTTACAATGCTCCTTGACTCCTTTGAAACTCCGCCCATGCACTCCTGGCTCTCACCTCTCACTCTTACTGAATGCTTAAGTTCACCTCGGCGCTTTGTACTGAGGCCCCTAACCAGGATATCACAAGTACACATTGGCTTGCGGATTTACCCCCACATTACAGCATGCGGAATTTCCAAGACTGCATTACCTTCATACAGTCTCTGTAGAATGGCCCACCTGCCCTCCCCACCTGCATTCACATTCATGCAGTGCCAATAAGGTTTTGCCCAAAACTATAAGGTACTTAGCTTCGTTTTTCAGCATGAGTTTTCTGGCCTTTTCGTGTTGATTGCCACGAACTTCTCCCAGATCTCCTGTCTCTCTGCAAGAGCAAAACTAAAGTCAATAACTGTGCGCGCTGTGCGCGTGATTGGATTAGTTTCAGAACACCCCTGCACGGCGAGAAGCGCCGGTCCGGAGTCATGCGACTCTAACTGTTAATCGTATTAAACTGCGGGCGTTGTTAGTTCGAGTCTCATGCGTGATTAGGCGACTTTTGAAACTGGCTAGCGTTCCCTGCAGGAGTTTTGGCGCTCCGGCTCGCGGTGGGCTGGTGAGCCTCTGCGCCGTTTCGCCTGCGTGACCCCCCCTCGGGTAGTAAAGCAAGGTAGGCTTGGTACTCTATCTCTGCCTTGTACGCGGGGCCTGGGTTTTGCAGGCATCGGGCCGGAATCGCCCCGCGTACGCTTTGCTCCCGGAGCTCCTGAAACACGTCCTTTCACAGGACGCCGGTCAGGATTGCGAGCGGCTCCCCACGGCGGCGGCTCGCGCAATGCGCGCTGATGCGGGCGGCGGTCAGGGGCGTGGCAGTCCTCCCTTGAGCAGGCCCAAGCAGCGAGCGGCCTGCTGGGAAATGAAGTCCTCGGGCTGTTCTCCATCCCTGGACCACGGTCCTACAGAAAGGGTGGAGAACACGCCTGGAGTACTTGGTGGGGTGCTTTCTGGTTGCTTGCCCGCCCCCCAGGCCAACCATAAGGGCGTTTACCCCCAGACCTGCCCCGCCCCTGACATCACCTCTCCTACCCTAAAGGCCAGTCTTTAAACAATGGCTTCCCACACACAGAATCTGCTGTATCTTACATGCATTTCAAGGAGGCGGTAAGGCTCATGCAAAAGCGTGGCAGAAATGTCTTGATGGCTAAGCTGGACATCAAATCTGCTTTCAGACTCTTGCCAGTCCACCCAGAGTCACAGCAGTGGCTAGGTTTCACTTTTAACAACAAATTCTACGTAGATAGATGCCTCCCCATGGGGTGCGCAGTATCCTGTGCACTATTTGAGCAAATTCAGTTCCCTTTTCTCATGGGCTTTCCTAAAGCAGAGACCAGGGACAAAAATAGTGCATTACCTAGATGATTTCATGGTCATAGGGCCACCAAACTCTGAGGAATGCGGCCAGGCTTTAGCAAAACTGGAGCACATGGCCGCACAGTGGGGAGTTCCCCTAGTGAGGGAAAAAATCACCAAACCAGACACAAACATAATTTTTCTGGGCATCGAAATAGACTCAGCAAAGGGGCTCTGCAGAATCCCCAAAACAAAAATATCAGAACTCCTGGCTAAAATACAAAACCTGATAATGAGAGAAAAGGGGACTGTAAAGAAAACACAATCCTTAGCAGGCAGCCTCAATTTTGCATCCAAAATAATACCTCAAGGAAGGATATTTTCCAGAAGCCTGGAGTTCAAAATCAAATCACTCACCAAACCACACTTGCACATCCGGCTAGGCAGAGAGGTGAAATAAGACCTGGAAACATGGGGAAAATTCCTCAGAGATTTCAACGGGTCTTTACTTTGGCGAACGCCTTTAAATACCCGGTCAAACAGGGTCCTATACACCAACGCAGCTGGGAGCAAGTGGTTTGGAGCCATACTAGACTCCGAATGGGTGGCAGGACAGTGGCCCAATTCATGCCAAACAGCAGGCTGGACAAGAAACATCACCCTACTAGAAATATTCCCCATCTGGCTAACATTACACATCTGGGGCAGGTGACTAGCGAATACGGAACGTTTGATCTGGTGCGATAACATGTAGTGGGCTCCATAAACAGAAGGTCTACGAAATGCCCTTTAGTACTAAAAGTATTACGAGTCATTACAACAGTCACACTACAAGTAAACGTTGTACTCAAAGCGAAGCACATTTCAGGGGCAGATAATAACATTGCTGATGCCTTATCTCGTTTCCAGTGGACAAGATTCCGAGAGCTAGCGCCGCACGCCCAAGAACAGATGACGCCAATACCAGCAGAATGCTGGGCAATAATGGGAAGACAAGAATAACGTCATCAACACCAATGCCAGAGAGCACAGGCCGGGATACCCAACGAAAACCAGGCACCTCTAAAACGGGTGCCAACAACACATCGGCATCAACGCCAGCACCAGAGAGTGCAGGCCGGGATGACCAATACAAAGCAGGCACCTCTAAAATGGGTGCCAACAACACATTGGCATCAACGCCAGCACCAGAGAGTGCAGGCCGGGATGCCCAACAAGAATCAGGCACATCAACAACAGGTGCCAACAAACTCACAGGCTTCCTAACGGAGATGGCAGAGAGGGCGGTGACAAGCACCACTGCAACGCAGTACAGTAAGTGTTTGCAAACAGTATTTAAGGCCACAGGTGTAAACCACGTAGAACTAATAACGATTAAAGATATAGAAGTATTCTTAAAATGGGCCCGGGGACAAGGTTCCAAAAGGGATTGGGCTAAAAGACACCTGGTGGCAATTTCATACTTTACAAAAATACGGGGCGATTCAGACCCCACCCAGAACACCCTAATCTCTTATGCAATGAAGGGATGGGGCAGAATAGAGGGTCCACAAGTGGACACGCTGCCGACCCTTGATTTCAGCAGAACTGGTGCAGATAGCAAAGCCGTTGGAAGCCATATTGTTGGCACCATACAAGATAATGTTATTATTTAAAACAGCCTTTTTCCTAGCCTTCTTCAGGGCTTTCCGGGTAGGAGAACTCATCGCTTCCAGCAGCAAGGCCACAAACGGCCCTGGGCATCATGGAAATCAGGGTGAGACAGGAGAGTGTGTTAACATAGAAATGCAACAGTCGAAAACGGGGTGCAAAAAGAACCATCATATTTGTTGCATCGATGAGGCAACAAACTGCCGCGGTTTGCATCACCAACCTCTATTACGCACAACGACTCAAAGTAGGCGGGAGTTTTTTAATCCACAAGGATGCATCAGCCCTAAAACCGCTACCCAATTTAAAGGAGTGCTGATAAAAGAAATCAGCAGAGCAGGGTGGGATCCCAAACATTTCGGCACTCAATTCCCTCAGGATAGGTGCTGCCACTGCAGCATGGCAAGGAGGTTTAGCACCGCAACTACTAAAAAACATAGGGGGATGGAAGTCAGACTGGTATAAAAGATATATCAGACCAAAATTGATATAGCCATCCACCCTAAAATTTTCTTTCTTTTCCCTACCTCCCACCACCACAGAAACAACAGACGAATCGAGGACCACACTCCAATCAGCATGGATAGTTGGCCACTCATTCGTTTTCAGGACAGGCAGATGGGCAGAAGAGACCAAAGAAGGGCCACCTTTCAGAAACACCATTACTTCATGATGGGGATCCAGAGGCCTACGCTGGGCTGACGTCCACGAAACACTAGCAGAACTGGTGGCATACAGGGACCCCCCCAGAATTCCTGATCATCCATCTAGTGTGCAACGACCTAGTCAACACAGCTAGACGCATCCTATGCGAAGAAATCTGCTCCTCTCTAGCAGGCATTTTGCACAACTGGTGGGGGACTGAAATATACTTCTCAGCCATCTTACCAAGAAAGAAATGGCTAGGAGCCAACTGCTACAAATCTATAGACATATCTAGAAGAAAACTGAACAGGACGATAGGCAGATTCTGTTTGACAAAAGGACTGGGTTTCATAAAACACCCAGCCATTACACTAGGCAACCCAGACCTTTTTCTCCACTACGGCACCCATCTGTCTAGCCAGGGCATGGAGCATTTCTTTCGGGAAATCAATACAACACTTGCTCACAGGGGCTGTCTCTAGGGCATACTCTTGGGGGAACACGGTCAGCCGGCAACCTGCCCATGTGTGGCGGCACGGGTCCGAGGGGGTAACCTCAGGACATGATGCCCAAAAGTATGATACGATCATGATATGTGATATTGTTATTGCCATAACCCATATCTGTACAATAAAATCCTACAGCCTTTTATTGCCAACACTTGATACAAGTTGTGAGCCTATCATTATGGGTGAGGGTTTGGGGTTCGGCCATTACTAATGCATGCATATGGGTTCAGCAGTTATGGGCAATGCTGCATGGGCATCCCACAAGCGAGGCAGGGTAACTGCTGTTACCATCGGCAGCTGGGAGAGGGGCAGCCCCAACCTCCCCGTGCCTGCTCCTCTCCTCCCCCCAGCTACGGAGAAACGCAGTCTCGACAGCACAAAAGCCACGGAAGGGTAAGGTGCGAACAGTCATCGCACCCTTCCTCCAAACAGCAAGGTGCTAAGCGCCATAAGGAAAACAACCGTCAGGCAGGGCCCAGGTTCAAAGATCTGCCCCCACCAGGGGGTCAGACAGTCGGCTATCCGGCCGGTGGCTGCGACAACAGCAGCCCCCACCACATACACAACAAAGACCCAGGGCCTCACTGGGTCCTATAAATGAGAGCAGCATGCTCAGAGTAAACACAATCTGTTTGTGGACCCTGGACGGGGACCCAAGCAAACAGGAGGTTCACTGTTTACTCAGTGTCTTCCAAATCTTCTTGCTTCTTTACCACAGAACCCGCCCACCCTACAAAAAGGGGAGAAGAACAAAAAGAAGTACAAGGCACTGTACGGTGCCCACAACAAGTCGTGGGACACAAGAAGGCGGCACGGATCCGAGGGGGTAACCTCAGGACCCGGTGCCCAAAAGTATGATACCATCATGATATGTGATATTGTTATTGCCATAATCCATATCTGTACAATATAATCCTACGGCCTTTTATTGCCAACACTTGATACAAGTTGTGAGCCTATCATTATGGGTGAGGGTTTGGGGTTCGGCCATTACTAATGCATGCATATGGGTTCAGCAGTTACAGTCTTTCCTTATTATTTGTTGACCTGAAGGCTGCATTCAATAGCATCCCAAGGTAAGCACTGAGGTACGCACTTCTTGCTAAACGGTTCCCATCACAATTGATTAAAGCAATTACTGAGTTCTATAAGGACTCCTCAGATAGGATTAGGTCGGGATGTGGTGGCTAGACCACGAACACCTTTGGGGTGAAGAAGGGGATAAAACCAGCATGCAACTTTTGCCCCCTTACTTTTTAACATACTGTTTGAAGGTGTGTTGGAGGGGTTTCTGATGGGAACATCGGATGCCCTCTTACTAGCTGGATAGAACATTTGATATTTTTTTTCAAGTTGGGCACATTATCAACTTCTGGCCTAGCAGTAAATGTCTCAAAAACAAAGCTCATAAAATATGGTAATCAGTGAGGCCGTTGTTTCAACTTGGTACTGCATCACAAATTAGGGAGCCTTTTGTCAAAGCAAAGGGGGTAAGTCCTGACAGTAAAGTGTTATTACAAAAAAGGGCAAACACACCTGATGAAACTGTAATGCAACAAACTCCACATTCATACCAAACTATAGAGGAGGTGACATGACTTCCTACTAGGGCTGTACCGAATAGCATATTTAGTATTCAGCCGAATACCGAATAGTTTGTAACTATTCAGCCAAAGCCGAATATGAAGCCAAAAAGTTGCTTTATCTAATAAATCATGTTCCAAACTTCAAAAAACACACTTATTACAAAAACAAACAAAGCGCCATTTCAAATGCATTCTATATTTTTATTTCTCTTCATTGTAATTAATGTAGCATCTTTATTTAAAGTATAAAAGCCAGAAATAATGCAAATTTAACCAAAATGAAGGGACCAAATGTACAGAAGATTGTTGCATATTCAGTGCCAGTTAAAGTAGGAGGTTTCACAAATGCAAAAAGTCTGCCTTTGTGAATCAGATGCATTGCATTCTCTATCCAGTTGCAAAGTCGATGTGGTTGAGTTTCGAAAATTCTTTGCAGCTTACATAGAAATGTATAAAATGGTTAATGTTGGCTCATGCAGGACACAAGTCAAGAGGAAATCTGAAATGTGTGAACTCCATCTCACAAATATTCACCCCACCTAAACAAATAATGCTCACTTTTCACTTATCCTAGCCACTCTTTCTCACCAATACACAAACATATGCATAATTTCCTGATAATATCAGATAATGTTAAACTCAGCACTCAAGTCTTAAAAAAAGAAAAGGGGGGACTATGACGTACGCAATGGAGAGTGACATGACAGGAACTGAAAGTATGCACATTTCTTTCAGTTTGTTTTTACCAACTGAAAAAAGTGCACATTGCATATAAACATTCGCCAAAAGGAAAGATGTTCCTGTATTATTGCAGGCTAAGTATAAAAGATGAGCACCTTTTTTGTCTAAGAATCTGTAACAAAACATGCCCTAAAGAGCAGATTACAATATAAGATATTTTTCAGCTGTCTGATAGCTATTTGTCTGATCTAATTCTATGTAGTTTTGCAAACTGAAGTCTATATTTGCCTTTCTGAGTTCATGTTGAATTGTATGCAAATGAGAATGTCAAAGTATTCGGCAAGAGCCGAATAGCAAGAAACTATTCGGCCGGAGCCGAATAGCTTTTTTTCAGCCAGAATTCGGCCGAATACTTACTCGAAGCTGAAGTTCGGTACACCCCTACTTCCTACTGGTGTTAATCCTGGCCTAATAACATGGACAGTGTTCAAGCAACGGAAAGAGTGATTGTCTAACTAATCCTGCCTACCAGTCAAATTATTCTTGGCTGCACTTGTGTGCCGCCTCTATAAAAATGGATAGAATAAGAAACAGTAGAAATATATTTCTCACAATTGGTTATATTGTTTCTAAGAATGGACTTTTCTCAAGACACAATGATCTCTACTTTCTCATTATTTCCTCCTCTCCAAATGGTTTTTGTCACTCATAGGTAAAAAGACATTTTGAAAGTTCTGCCAGACCATTCATGGTAAAGCCTAATTTATTAACCTATGGTCAGGAAGGCCTATATCCAAGATATCAAAATTAAAATAAATGCAAGGACACTATAGCTGATCGGATTTAGAACACCTGATATCCTGTTGGTCCAAAATTGATCAGTTAGAAACTGTATACATGGATAGGTTTCCTATGACCCCCACTACAGTTGCTGATGTCTACCGGTTTCAGTGGTAAGAATTTATTGTGACCACTTTCTTCAGGACAGTCTTCATTTATAAAAATAAAAGGAGTAATATACTCACTAGTCTTTCATTTACATGTACAAGTGCCACATTTCTAACCGCACTGTCATTCTAACATGTAAGTGGAGACTGTAGTCATGGCCTCATAAAAAAAGGAGTAATCCAGGGTCATGTCATTGTTGCACAATTAAGTAAATTAGAGAGGTAAAATCATGAAAATCGTGATTCCAGTATAAACATTGCGTTACAGAACACACAATAGTTCCACACCTTAGACGCCAGCCCTTGAGTAGCAGGGGTTGGTAATTCTGAATTTATTTTATGTACACATGGCTGAAGTTATCACTGACCAGAGCTTTCAGTCTCACAATGATCATCTAGACTCAAGGCAAAACTGCTGGGCCATGCTTTATCATGTGACCAGTTGGTCTAGTATCAAGAGACAAATCGAAGAAAGAGAGGGAACAGTCAGTCTTTTCCTCTGTTCATCACTCTCTCATATCTAAGTGCAAGAGGATTGGCTCTGTAGAAACAGAAACACGGCCGCGTGTTTACTAATACACAAAGATTGCACTGCAATTTCTCCAAATTGTACATCGTAAAGGAATTGCTGTAATGCATGGATGAAGGAAAGCATACATTGTACATGTTAAACTGTCAGAAACTATACAGGGAATACAATGCCGTTGTTCAAAAGTGTGGTTCAATAATATGTTTTAAAGCATTGGAGGGAACCACATTAAACCTAGCACAACAAAAGGATGATGTCTTCAAGGCTTAGAAAAATATGCTACATATACATCTTTTACATTCCAAATGCACCCAAATGTGATCTCCAGAGCTGAAAACAATCTGAGTTGGTCACAGAGAGGCTAGGACTGGTTTTGAGAGACAAAGCATCTGAATGACTTACTTCCACGATGCTCGTAACCTATGTGCCTGGCCATAATTGACCAGTTGTTGCGCTAATGGAAGGCCACACAAAGGGTCATCTTGGATATTTATATTAATCATTACCTTGGAAGGAAGACTTAACACGCAATGTTTAACAGAAATAAAACAGACAATTTTATAGGGCGGTATTTGTTGTTTAAAATGATTATGACTATAACTTCCAAATGCTTAGGCTTAAAATGAAAAAGACACATTCTGAAACTGTGAGAGTCTGCCATATGAAACAAGGACAGACATATATATATATTTCTGAGGCTTGTTGAATCTGCTTAGATCACATGCTGTGCATAGGCCGACATCTAGTGGAAGCTGCAGAGTATTACAGTTTGTTTTTCGAAACTCGAAAATGGGCGTCGACACAGGGCGTGCCAGTAATACTATCCCTAGTGTGACATCCACTGTACCTATGATCCCTCACGCGTCTAGGATCCTCAAATTGTTTTTTTCCGCCATATTGGTCGGAAGCATTCCGCGGAGTTCGCTGGCCTTAGCCATACTTTTGCTAAAATATTGTTATAATTCCCCATTTCTCCACCCCAACATCGAGTCACCGAACATCCACACTCGACGCCGGCACAGAGAAAGAATCGACCGTTGAGAGCTGCACGATGGATTTGGGCCTCGGCCTGGGCCTAGGAAGGCCTCTGGCCTCGGCCCTGCAAGTAGGGAGAGTGGGGGGTGGACATACTCTACACTCTTTTGTATATAGGTACATTCTTATATATTCTTACACTTATAAGCCCGCTGCCACAAGGTGCATATGGAGGTACCCCTTTCCAATTTTGCCCCAAGTGCAACCGCAAGTACCCTTGGGTTGACAGGCACGGCACGTGGAATCTCTGCTTACCGAGGGACCACCCCGAGGCTAACTGCAGAGCGTGTAATAGGTTCAAACCGAAAACACTCAAGGACCGTTCGATCAAGCGTTTGGCCCACCACGCCAGGCATCAACAGGCCATGGCAGCGGAGGGCGCCTTCAGCTATGGCAGCGATGTCGTGCTTTCGGATGGCGAGGGCAACGTGGCGTCAATTGACAGCCAAGCGCAAGTCCCCGACCTCGGAAGGTCGTCCGGCAGGGCGGCTATGGGGATGACCCCCGGCGACACAAGCGCTACCCACAGCACTTCCACAAAACACATGAAGTCCAACCGAGACTCGACGCGCACGCCGAGTACTCGGAAAGAGGCACATACAAACGGTCCGATTCGGTGTCCTCTGGGCATTCTCAATCTATATCGCCGCATGACTCCAGGCAACCATCCACTGTTGTCAGAAGTGCTTCGCTCCCCAAGGTAACAGAGGTTCGATCGTCAGAAGATGAAACCGACCTCTATCCCCAGTCCGCACTCCAGGAGTCGGCGACAACAGGCCGCGCAACGGCTGCTCCCGAGTCCCAACCTCCACTGTACAGAGATAGGGACACTAGACTCGAACCTCGGTGCCAGGCGTTGAAAGACTCCAGAGGGGCAAAAAAACAGGGTAAACACTACTTCCACACATAGGGAAGGTGAAAACAACAGAGGAAGCAGTCTCAGCCTACTTCCACACCTCAAAAACTTTCTACCCCACTTAAACAGATGGACAAGTCTCGGTCTTCTGTTACCCCAAAGACCCCTGTTCAAACCAGTAGATCTAGTCTAGATAAAACAGGGCCAGGCCTTCAAGAAAGAATCATTCCCAGTTCAAGAGAGTGGTCTACTGATGACATAGACAGAGTCATGTCAAGGATGTCATCACTGGCAGATTTCTACGCCAAAAACCCTGAACACTTTCTCTCTTTTAACCCCGACGGGTCAACTCCCTCAGGCTCTAAGGATCCTATACCCCCAAGTAAGTAGTCCCGGGTTGAAGCTCCTACTTCAGACCCCTTCAGTCTACAGCCCTATTCTCAATATCAGGGAGATCCATCCCTTTGTGAGGATCCATATTTGGGTATGTTGGAAGAACAAACTGGGACAGGCTACTATGGGGATGACGAGGACCAAGAGGAGGAGGAGGACAACCCAGAAACCTACAGGCTAGACTCCCTGGTAGATAAAGAACCCCCGGTTACTGACTCCCCTGTCGATAAGCAGCCTCTTTTGAATGAAGTGCTGTCCAGAGTGGCAGAACACTTCCATATTGACACCCAGGGTGCTCAGGAAGAGAGGGATTTTGCTGAGGAGTTAGTGGGAGAAAGGGGACCTGTAGCCCAGGCCATCCCTATCCTTAAGTCTATACAAAGGAGGATAGACCCTTCCCTTGTTAATCCCTATCTCACTAGGGCGGTAAACCCCAGAGTTCAGAAGCTTTTCAGGGCAGCCCAAACAGACCCACTGTACATAAGAGGGCATCTGAAACCAGACTCCCTGGTAGTTACTAACACCCGTAAGAGGGCGGGAACACCCTTGTCATCATTGGAAGCTCCTCCCGAAAAGGAGAGCAAGAAGATTTGTGGCTTGGGCAGGAAAGTATCCTCCACTTCCGCCTACCAGGCAAGGATTGCCAACTCCACCACCCTGCTGGCGAGTTACAACTGCCACCAGTGGGAATAAGTCACGGCACTCATAGATTCCGCCCCAGAAACCTTAAAAAGCCAATTGGTACGAGGTTCGGCTATGTCCGGTTGCATATTAAAAGCAACCTTTGATGCCGCGGATAACACCGGCAGATTGATAGCAGAAGGTACTGTTATCAAAAGGCATGCTTGGTTGCGACAATCTGGGTTCAAAGCCGAAACCCAGGCTTCATTGATAGACAAACCGGTGGAGCCGGATCTATTGTTTGGAAAGGCGGTCGAGGACGCACTGAAAAATGCCAAGGACGAGTATGAGACACTCAAATCCCTAAGCCAACTAACCAATAAACCCCCTAAGCGAGAGAGAGAATGGCAATTTTCGTCGCCCACGCGGACAAAATTCCCCAGAGAGGGTCAAAACTATTCCAGGGGCAGGGTACACAATGGAACAACAACAGCCAGCAGTCCTACTCAGGGTTATGGCAGGGTAATAAGAGAGGGCGTGGTAAGGGTAGAGGCAGCCCCAGTAGAGGCGCGGCACGCCTCCACCAAAACAGTGACGTTCCGTTCAGGGTCACTTCTCACACATCCCCAGTATGGGGACGCAATTTCCAACTTCACCCAAGCTTGGGAAGGGATCACTTCAGACAGATGGGTGTTGTCCACAGTGTCCGCAGGATACTGCATAGAACTGTTAGAGCGTCCCCAAAACCACCCTCCACGACAAAGAATACATTCTTTGGACCACCAAAAGATCCTCCTTGAGGAGATTGTCAATCTTCTAGCAAAGGACGCGATAGAACTCGTCCCGGGACACCAGGTAAACAAGGGTATTTATTCAACTTACGTCCTTGTGCCAAAAAAGATCTGACAATGCACCCAGTACTGGACTTACGGCCTGCAAACAAGTATGTCAAGCCCCAAAAAATTTGCATGACTGCGCTCCAGGAGGTAATCCCCCTCGTAAAAAAGGGGGATTACATGGCAACATTGGACATGAAAGATGCCTATTTTCATATTTCCATGTTCCCAGCGCACAGAAAGTACTTGCGCTTCAAGGTGGACAGTCGGCACTACCAGTTCAAGGTATTGGACTTCGGGATAGCCTCGGCTCCAAGGGTATTCACCAATGGTACTGGCGGTGGCGGCAGCACACCAACGCAGGGGAAGCAATCCCGGTGTACCCTTACCTGGACGACTGGCTCATCACGGGGGAGGACCCCAGTAATTTGCAGAACAAACATTCAAAGGATGATCGACCTCCTCTTCGAATTAGGCTTCTCAATAAACGAGAAGAAGTCAAGTTTGGTGCAAAGCACCTCCAAACAGTTCCTAGGAGCTATCCTAGACACGCAAGAGGGGTTGACCTTTCCATCAGAGGAAAGAATTCTGAATATACTGCTGCAAATTCCGCAATATCAGGCCGGTCGCCAGATAACGGTATGCAAAGTAATGCGTTTGCAAGACATGATGGCGTCATGTATTTACCTGGTCCCCCACATGCGCCTGCGCATGCGTCCCATGCAGTAATGGTTGGCGAAACAGTGGTCTGAGGCAAGTGGTCAGTGGGACGATCTAGTGGTCGTTTTGCCAACACTGGTACAAAGCCTTCACTGGTGGACAAGAGAAAGTCTGTCCAAGGGGAAACCCTTTTACGATCCCGAGATACAGGCGGTAGTCACAAACGATGCATGCCTGACAGGGTGGGGAGCTCACCTCCTCCACCACGCAGCTCGGGGTCTCTGGTCTCACTCAGTGGCCAGGAATCACATCAACCTGCTAGAGCTTCTGGCAGTATTCAGAGCGCTTCAAGCGTTCAAGCCCTACCTGCTGAATCTGTCAGTGCAGATCCGGACGGACAGCACTACAGCCATGTTTTACATAAACAAGCAGGGAGGGACTTGTTCGCCAAATCTGTCCAAGCTTTCCCAGAAAATTTGGATATGGACACTCAGACGGAAGATCTTCCTGTCATCTCAACATGTTCCAGGGGATCTCAATTCTCTGGCGGATGCTTTGAGCAGAGATCCCCTCCCAGAGGAACACGAATGGTGTCTACACAGAGAAATCGTAGAAGAAATCTTCTCTCTGTGGGGTTTCCCCACTATAGACCTATTTGCCACAAGCGAAAAACAGACAGTGCCCAGGATTTGCATCCAGGTTCCCCAGCCAGACTCCCAGGGAACGCCCTGTGGATGACCTGGTCAGGGATGTTTGCGTACGCTTTTCCACCAACACTCTCATCAGGAAGGTGGTCAACAAGATGAACAGAGAGTCAATGACGCTTGTCCTAGTTCCTTCCATGTGGGCGAGATAACCGTGGCTTCTACGCAGACTAGCCGTGTGCAAACCCATCAAACTCCCGGGCTGGTACAACCTACTGTCCCAGCACCAAGGTCAAACAGTGCATCAATGAACCTAACAGCATGGCTCCTGAGGTCATAGAGTTCGGACATCTCAGATTATCTCAGAGGTGTGTGGACATCCTAAAGGAATCTAGGAAGACAAACACGAGGCACTGCTACTTTTACAAATGGAAACGATTCGTTATCTGGTGCCAGAATAAGCAAGTCAACCCAGTTGATTGCACTCCTTCCACAGTTGTCACAGGTGTCCGGTCATTTGGTTGAAAATAAATGGTTGAATGACCATTTGATCGAATCAAAATGGTCGAAAAAAAGGTTGAATTTATTTATTTTATTTATTTATATATATATTTTTAGTTTGGTTGCTTAAAAAATATTTTTTAATAAAGAAAAAGGGGGGTTGGGGGGAACCCCCCCATAAAATAAAAAAATAAAAATAAAATAAAATTCGACCTTTTTTTTCCGACCATTTTACATCGATCAAATGGTCATTCGACCATTTGGTTTTCGACCAAATGACTGGTAACCGTTGTCACATACATGCTCCACCTGCTGGATGCAGGACTGGTATTTAACTCACTGAAGGTACACCTGGCAGCGCTGTCAGCATACACCACATCCCATAACAAGGTATAGTGGTGGAAGATACCAGTGGTTAAAGCTTTCATGGAAGGAGTAAAGAGACTTCACCCTCCTATTTCAAACCCACCACCAGAATGGGACCTTAACGTGGTGCTATCTAAACTCATGGGCCCCCCCATTCGAACCCATGCATAAAAGCAGTCTCAAACACCTGACTTATAAAACGGCCTTCTTAGTACCAATAACATCTATAAGAAGGGTCAGTGAAATTCAGGCTCTGTCAGTGCAGGATCCATTATTTACAGTTCATAAAGATAAACTGGTTTCACGTACACACCCTCGGTTCTCACCTAAGTTTATTTCTAAATTCCACGTGAACCAGTCCATCGAGCTTCCGGCTTCCTTCCAAGACCCACAAAGCTCGGCTGAGGTGAAACTACACACCCTAGATGTGCGTAGGGCGGTCCTCTACTATGTAAACAAGACCAGACCGTTGTTTGTCTCCGTAGCTACAGGCAGAGAGGGAGATTGCATCTCTAAAGGTGCCATCTCTAAGTGGATTGTTAACTGTATCCAGCTGTGTTACTCTCTTTCTGAAAAAACTCTGCCTTTCACACCAAGAGCCCTCTCTACTATAGGCATTGGGGCTACTCTGGCTTTCATTGCAAATGTACCCCTTGACACGATTTGCAAAGCAGCTACTTGGAGCTCTATTCACACTTTTACTCAGCACTACTGCATTGACACCCATTCCAAGACAGATACACAAGTGGGACAAGCGGTTTTAAGACATTTATTTGCTCATGACCCTTCTCATATCCCACCTCCTTCTTCTAACACTGCTCGCTAATCTATGCACAGCATGTGATCTAAGCAGATTCAACAAGCTTCAGAAGAGATACATTACTCAACGTAATCATATTTCTGATGCTTGTATCTGCTTAGATTCACGTGCGACCCACCCTTCCTCCCCTCTGAGAGAAGGCGCATGGATGCTTGTAGTCTTATCTATCTATCTATCTATCTATCTATCTATCTATCTATCTATCTATCTATCTATCTATCTATCTATCTATCTATCTATCTATCTATCTGCTTGGATTATCTGTACTCACGCTACTCCTCATGCTACCTCATGTCAGAAAAAATACAATCTGAGGGACCTAGATGCGTGAGGGATCATGGGTACAGTGGACGTCACACTAGGGATAGTATTACTGGCACGCCCTGTGTCGACGCCCATTTTCAAGTTTCGAAAAACAAACTGTAATACTCCGCAGCTTCCACTAGACGTCGGCCTATGCACAGCATGTGAATCTAAGCAGATACAAAAGGATGTAATGGTTCAGTTGAACTGATAAAAACCTATGAAACCTATGAAATTCAATGAAAAAACTTTATTAAAGGGACATTATGGTTACAAGTAAAACCGAAAAAACCTCTGAAATGTGCGAGTTATGGTAAGCTAAGCAACCATAACTCCCGCCACCACTGTACACTGCTAAGACTAACACCCAGGACATCAAAGATGACATCACAAATAGCAAAAAAAGTTATAAGCCATCTAAAAATGTTGAGACACCCCTCTAATTTCGTCCCATATTGAGAAAATCCCACCAACTTTAGGAAACCATTTATATCTAAATCCAAAATCGTTATTGTGGAGATTCAACAAATGACACGACATTTATATGCCTTTACACATTTTTGGGACCCCCCCTCTAATTTTGCCCCCTCTTGACAGAATACCACAAAATTCTGCAAAACAATTCAGGATTACGTCTAGAATAAAATTGCAAAATTACATGAAGTTTCATTGAGTGGCGCTAAAGTTATAAGCCATCCAAATACTGTTTTTCCCCAACCCTGTAATGCAGAAATAGGTACAGATGTCCGAGGACTGCCCGAGGACATCTGGGGTGTTTTCGGGCTGTCCGGGGTGAATCAACCAATTTGTTGGCTTCTTATGGCCATATCACATCCCATCATCACCCCCCCACCTCCACAAAGATTGTTTGTTGAGTTTGACAAGTTGCAATGTTGCTTTTTTAAAAATGTTTCTCAGCACTGTCCGCGGGACCACGCAAAAGTCCACGGACCACACAAAGTCAGCACATTTTTCTTGGCCAATCAGAGGCCAGTCCGCGGACCGAAACAGGGAAGTGAGTTCGAAGACCAGACATAGATATCACTAATTTTTTTAACTTACGTTTTGGTCATAAAACTACTAGACGGATTTACACCAAATTAACAAAAGCACACCTTCGGGACCAAGCCGTTCCTCCTGCCACAAATCCGTCCAGCATAACGTGATGGTTATTTTTGTTCTGTCCTGCACATGCTTTGCACTTTTTATTACCTCTATTCTCTCATTTGCATGTCAAGTACTTCTACCTCATTAGCTTCCACAACAGAAAGACAGGTTTCCTGGATGAAAGCTGTTTTCTTATCCAAATAATCGTTAGCTAGGTCAACATTAGATACTGCCACTAACTTGCAGGAGAGGAACCATTCCTCGTCATTTTGGTAATCAATTTACATGGAAAGTTGCACATTTGATTATTACCAACTGAGTCCCATAAATGGGCCAGTCTTAAAGCTCTCATTAGGGTATGTACATAAATAAATCTAGGGAATATATGAGCAACAATCTGTGAGAGCAGGACCTGTCAAAACTGCTTTGTAGGGTTCTAGAATATTTTGCGACCACAGTTTGACCCAATATAAAAGGGGGCTCGAACCCACATCATATGTAATGCCATATATACCAAGCCTCAACATTAATGGTCAATTTGGAGTTCTTTGGGCTAATTTTAACAATGATTGTATTATTTTAGTTCTTTAACGTTGTTAAAAGGGATGTTATGGTTAAGTTGCGCTACTAAAAACCTATCAAATTCAGTAAAAAAACTTTGTTAAAGGGACGTTATGTTCAAAGTAAAACCGAAAAACTCCTGAAATTGGGCAGTTATGGTAAGATAAGCAACCATAACTCGCGCCACCATGCACTGCTAGCACTAACACCCAGGACATCAAAGATGACATCACAAATGTCATTGATGACATCACTGATGACATCACATGTGCATTTACTTTTCATGAAAACTCTGTAGGAGGGATTCTTATAATGTTGACCAAAAAGTGTCAAGGATCATTTGAATAAATATCATGAGCTAATTAGTGCATTAAGAAATGCATTGATATAAATAGCATTCTATTATGAAGTTCTATCCAGTATACTAAGCAACTCATGCAGAAACGTAGGCAGTGTGTGCAGTATACATGATGAAGGTGCAATATTCATAATCTAACATGTAATAAGTAGGTAATAAAACCCACTTAATACATAATTACACTTAATACAGACAAAACACAAAGAGACAACAACACATACAAATATGAGTATATACAGGTACAGAGAAGTAAGCAAAAAAGCAGAAGTAGTAGCAGAAAGAGTTCATAACCTAACTGATTATCTTTATGCAGAGAAATGATTGCTCTGTTTCAAAGCTGCTACTTACTGTATGTATGTGTATCAAATGATGTCAGTGAACCCGAAGGAAAGGAGTGTGAGTACAATGTATACAAATATGAGCATATACAGGGAAGGTATAGTAATAAAAATAAAACTATGAGAAAGTGCTGATAACTCTAATGATTATCTTCATGCACAGAAAGGATTGCTCTCTTTCAAGCCTGTGTCTTCCGCTATATATATGTTTCATATGATATGACTTGACCCTAAGTCTACAAATATAGTACCTTTTCAATTTGTACTTCCTGACTGTTACTGAAGAAAACTATGTGGCTTTGATATGTCAGTAAAGGAAAAAAATGGAGAGCCAGCCATGTGATGTCATCAGTGATGTCATCAATGACATTTGTGATGTCATCTTTGATGTCCTGGGTGTTAGTGTTAGCAGTGCCAGTGGCGCGAGTTATGGTTGCTTATCTTACCATAACTGCCAAATTTCAGGGTTTTTTCGGTTTTACTTTGAATCATAACGTCCATTTAACAACGTTTTTTTACTGAATTTGATAGGTTTTTAGTAACGCAACTTAACCATAACGTCCCTTTTAACAAAGTTTTTTCATTGAATATATATATATTCAGTGAAAAAACTTTGTTAAAGGGACTTTATGGTTCCAAGTAAAACCGAAAAACCCTTGAAATTCGCCAGTTATGGTAAGCTAAGCAACCATAACTCACGCCACCACCGTGCACTGCTAAGACTAACACCCAGGACATCAAAGATGACATCACAAATATCATTGATGACATCACTGATGACATCACATGTCTAGCCCCTTCTTTTTTGTTCACTGCCATATCTAGGCCAGGTGGGTTTATTTACTGACAGTCAGAAACTTACATTTCTAAAGGTATTACATTTATAGATTTTGCTATTCTCACATGTTCTTACAATCCTTTCCTTAGAATTTAATCGCATATTATGATGTACATATATAGGGGTAGAAGCAGGCCTGAAACACAGCAATCATTTTTGTGTGTGAATACAATCATGTAGATTATACACATTTGCTAATGATACTGCCTCTTGTTTCCTTACTTTACTCTCCATACATAAGCCCCATATTTGTATGCATTGTAGTCTATTTATGTTGTGTGTCTATTAGTAGAAATATGTAGTAAGTGATGCATTATTAGCTACTTAGTACATGTTTCACAGTACGGAAAAGTCTGATACAGAAGCATTCACTGTTTTATTATATAACTTTGGAAAATTACAAATAAAGCACCTCTGTGGTGTATGCTGCAGCCAATACCTACATTTCGGAATGAGAAGGTTACTGTACTAGAAAGAACACAGCAATGGAATGTTCTTTAGAACGCTACATTGCGTGATGAAGTATGTAATTTATTACACATCTCCCGATAATCCCTGATACATTTTTGCCAACATTACATTCACAACCCCTTGTATGAAAAGTAAATGCACATGTGATGTCATCAGTGATGTCATCAATGATATTTGTGATGTCATCTTTGATGTCCTGGGTGTTAGTCTTAGCAGTGCACGGTGGTGGCGCGAGTTATGGTTGCTTAGCTTACCATAACTGGCGAATTTCAAGGGTTTTTCGGTTTTACTTGGAACCATAATGTCCCTTTAACAAAGTTTTTTCACTGAATTTCATAGGTTTTTAGTAGCACAACTTAACCATAACGTCCCTTTAACAAAGTTTTTTCACTGAATTTCATAGGTTTTTAGTAGTGCAACTTAACCATAACGTCCCTTTAACAAAGTTTTTTCATTTGAATTTCATAGGTTTTATATTAGTGGCAACTTAACCATTAAGTCCCTTTAACAAAGTCTTTTCATTGAATTTCATAGGTTTTTATTTAGTGCAACTTAACCATAACATCCTTTTCAATAGATGAAGACCACTAGACATCCTAGGTCCAAGTGGGAACCCCGGGCGGGTAAAAAAAAAGATTGTTCTTCCCAAACCGGGACGCCTGCGGCATTCCCGGTAATAGGAAGGAAAATCTTTTACAAGATGGCCACCATGGAAAGGGAAGGCGGAGTGTATAAAGAGAACACAACAGGGGCATCACGGGGGGTGTGGGGAACAAGAGGTCAACACGGGGCATGAAGGGGGTGGGGGAACAGAGGAGACACGGGGCATGAGCGGGGGTGGGGGGAACAGGGAAGACACAGGGCATGAGCGGGGGTGGGGGGAACAGGGGAGACACGGGGCATGAGCGGGGGTGGGGGGAACAGGAGGGAGACACGGGGCATGAGCGGGGGTGGGGGGAAACAGGAGAGAGACACGGGGCATGAGCGGGGGTGGGGGTAACAGGGAGACACGGGGCATGAGCGGGGGTGGGGGAACAGGGGAGACACGGGGCATGAGCGGGGTGGGGGGAACAGGAGGGAGAACACAGGGCATGAGCGGGGGTGGGGGAACAAGAGGGAGACACGGGGCATGAGCGGGGGTGGGGGGAACAGGAGGGAGACACGGGGCATGAGCGGGGGTGGGGGCAACAGGAGAGAGACACGGGCATGAGCGGGGTGGGGGAACAGGAGGGAGACACGGGGCATGAGCGGGGGTGGGGGGCAACAAGGAGACACGGGGCATGAGCGGGGGGTGGGGGAACAGGAGAGAGACACAGGGCATGAGCGGGGGGTGGGGGAACAGGAGACAGAACACGGGCATGAGCAGGGGGTGGGGGGAACAGGAGAGAGACACGGGCATGAGCGGGGGTGGGGGAACAGGAGGGAGACACGGGGCATGAGCGGGGGTGGGGGGAACAGGAGGAGACACGGGGCATGAGCGGGGGTGGGGGGAACAGGGGAGACACGGGGCATGAGCGGGGGTGGGGGAACAGGAGAGAGACACGGGGCATGAGCGGGGGGTGGGGGGAACAGGAGGAGAGACACGGGGCATGAGCGGGGGGTGGGGGAACAAGAGGGAGACACAGGGGCATGAGCAGGGGGTGGGGGAAACAGGAGAGAGACACAGGGCATGAGCAGGGGGTGGGGGGCAACAGGAGAGAGACACGGGGCATGAGCAGGGGGTGGGGGGAACAGGAGGAGACACGGGGCATGAGCGGGGGTGGGGGAACAGAGGGAGACACAGGGCATGAGCGGGGGGTGGGGGAACAGAGGGAGACACGGGGCATGAGGGGTGGGGGTAACAGAGAGAGACACGGGGCATGAGAGGGGGTGGGGGAACAGGAGACACACGGGGCATGAGCGGGGGTGGGGGGAACAGCAGGGAGACACGGGGCATGAGCGGGGTGGGGGGAACAAGGGAGACACAGGGCATGAGAGAGGGGTGGGGGTAACAGAGGAGACACGGGCATGAGCGGGGGTGGGGGGAACAGAGGGAGAACACGGGGCATGAGCGGGGGTGGGGGAAAGGAGGGAGACACGGGCATGAGCGGGGTGGGGGAAGAGAGGAGACACGGGGCATGAGCAGGGGGTGGGGGAACAGAGAGGGAGACACGGGGCATGAGCGGGGGGTGGGGGGACACAGAGAGAGACACGGGGCATGAGCAGGGGTGGGGGAACAAGAGGGAGACACGGGGCATGAGCGGGGGTGGGGGCAACAGGAGAGAGACACGGGCATGAGCAGGGGGTGGGGGCAACAGGAGAGAGACACGGGCATGAGCGGGGGTGGGGTAACAGAGGGAGAACACGGGGCATGAGCAGGGGGTGGGGGAACAGGGGAGACACGGGGCATGAGCGGGGGTGGGGGGGAACAGAGGGAGACACGGGGCATGAGCGGGGGTGGGGGGAACAGGGGAGACACGGGCATGAGCGGGGGTGGGGGAACAGGAGGGAGACACGGGGCATGAGCAGGGGTGGGGGAACAGAGGGAGACAACGGGGCATGAGCAGGGGGTGGGGGTAACAGAGGAGACACGGGCATGAGCGGGGGTGGGGGAACAGGAGGGAGACACGGGGCATGAGCGGGGGTGGGGGTAACAGGAGGGAGACACGGGGCATGAGCGGGGTGGGGGGGAACAGAGGAGACACGGGGCATGAGCGGGGGTGGGGGGAACAGGGGAGACACGGGGCATGAGAGGGGGTGGGGGAACAGAGGAGACACGGGGCATGAGCGGGGGGTGGGGGGAACAGGGAGAGACACGGGGCATGAGCGGGGGTGGAGAAAGGAGAGAGACACGGGGCATGAGCGGGGGTGGGGGAAACAAGGGAGACACGGGGCATGAGCGGGGGTGGGGAAAGAAGGGAGACACGGGGCATGAGCGGGGGGTGGGGGACAGAAGGGAGACACGGGGCATGAGCGGGGGGTGGGGGAACAAGAAAGGAGACAAGGGGCATGAGCGGGGTGGGGCGAACAGGAGGGAGACACGGGCATGAGCGGGGGTGGGGGGAACAGGAGAGAGACACGGGGCATGAGCGGGGGTGGGGGAACAGGAGGGAGACACGGGGCATGAGCGGGGGTGGGGGAACAGAGGGAGACACGGGGCATGAGCGGGGGGTGGGGGGAACGAGGAGACACGGGGCATGAGGGGGGTGGGGGTAACACAAGGGAGACACGGGGCATGAGCGGGGTGGGGGTAACACAAGGGAGACACGGGGCATGAGCAGGGGTGGTGGGTAACACAAGGGAGACACGGTCGTCACTCGACCGGGCGGGCGAGTCAACAGGGACAAGCGACCAAGAGATGGTTGTACTGGAGTGTTGGCTTGAAGAGCTCGAGATGGAGCCTCCACCGAAGCCTCCTCTCTGTTGAGGGAAATAAGCTCTTTTGATGATAATGACCCTCTGCTGTGCTTAATCGGCAGACAGAGAGACCGATCACCAAAAAAGCGGGGAGAACACACCGCCACGGACCCAGCTGAAAGAAAAAGACAAATGATAAGTACTTTGCGACAGCAAAGACCACCACAAGAAAACCCTTACAAAAGCAGGAAGTACTTGGGTCACCCACTCCCCTTGTAATTGAAAGGAACAAGAATGGAATTTCCCCTGTAAGTATAGAAAGGATATTAGATTCTATTTTGATGGTTTCAGATAGGGTATATTAAATAAGAGTTAAGGAGGTCTTACCAGAACAGGATTTGAAATAACCTAATCAATCCAAGCTAAAAAAACAACGAAGTACAAAAACAATAAACAGGGAGGTTAGTAGGAGTGCTTAACCCGGGCAGCACGAGGAGCGCACTAGATACAGGTAGGTGCACTTCTCAGCAAGGCGTCCCTGTGTGCACTTTCAGCAATGAGTCCTTGTGTACAATCAGCAAAGCGTCCTTGCGTACACTTGGGGAAATAGTTCCAAAACAACTGAATGTCGGAATCCGCAACAATACACTTGAACTTGAAGAAGGGTACAGTTCACAGTATGCCTAAGGTGGAAGTATTGCAGGAGGCTACACAATAAATGTCACAATGTTTCAGTAGCTCAAATATCCCAAAAGGAATAGTAACAGGAAGAACATCACCCCTCGTTTTTGAGAGGTTGAAGCTGAGAGCTTGGAGATCAGCTGGGAAGGTGAGGAAAACCAGGTGTAGGCGGCGGTGGGTAGTTTCAGAACAGAACGAGAGAAATTTCGGTTCTGGAAGAACAAAGAAAGGCAATCCAGTGGACAGGCAGCGAGTCTGGTACACAGGCGGGCTAAAGACAGTACAGAATCAGGATGCAAGCAAATTGTAGGCAGACGATGGGGTCCGGTACACTGGTCGACACAACAAAACGGAAATACACAATCCAAAGGCAAACCGTATGGCAGGGCAAAGTCCGGTACACGGGTAGGCAGAAGAATTGAGAAATCTTAAGGCAGTCCGTAAAGGGAAAACAGGAAATGGCACACGGGAAGACAATGGTCAGGAAAGGCACAGAAGACGAAACTTCGGATGCCGGTTGCAACGTTAATCAGAAGCAGCGTCCTTCCCGCTGCAGTGACTAATATCACCCAGGAGGCGGAGCGCCGTAAGCCCGACAGAGCTCACGTTCCGCATAGTCGGAACTACACGCAAAAGGTAGGTTTCCTGGGAGTTGTAAGCAAAGGCTGGGTTGTTGGTAATTTGGATGTTGTTGACCCCAATCTCCAGGGTAACCGGCACCGAGAGAAATCAGGAGCTGAGAAACGTCGGATATTGCGACGAAGCGTCACGACTTTGGTAGGTGTCTTGAAAGTGGTCTGTTTAGCCTGGCGTGATGAGGAGGCGAGCGGGTCATTCAGACCCCGATGTGTGACACACGGGGCAGGAAAGGCGGGGTGGGGGAACAGGGAGACACGGGGCATGAGCGGGGGTGGGGGAACAGAGGAGACACGGGGCATGAGCGGGGGGTGGGGGAACAGAGGGAGACACGGGGCATGAGCGGGGGTGGGGGCAACAGGAGACAGACACGGGGCATGAGCGGGGGGTGGGGGGCAACAGGAGAGAGACACGGGGCATGAGCGGGGGGGGGGGAACAGGAGACAGACACGGGGCATGAGCGGGGGTGGGGGGAACAGAGGGAGACACGGGGCATGAGCGGGGGTGGGGGAGAAGAGAGACACGGGCATGAGCGGGGTGGGGGAACAGGAAGAGAGACACGGGGCATGAGCGGGGGTGGGGGGAACAGGAGGGAGAACACGGGCATGAGCGGGGTGGGGGGAACAGAGGGAGACACGGGGCATGAGCGGGGTGGGGGGACAGAGGGAGACACGGGGCATGAGCGGGGGGTGGGGGGAAAGGAGGGAGACACGGGGCATGAGCGGGAGGTGGGGGGAAAAAGAGAGAGACACGGGGCATGAGCGGGGGGTGGGGGGAACAGGAGAGAGACACGGGGCATGAGCGGGGGGGGGAACGGAGAGAGACACCGGGCATGAGCGGGGTGGGGGAACAGGAGAGAGACACGGGGCATGAGCGGGGGTGGGGGAACAGGAGGGAGACACGGGGCATGAGCGGGGGTGGGGGGAACAGAGAGAGACACGGGCATGAGCGGGGTGGGGGGAACAGGAGGAGACACGGGGCATGAGCGGGGGTGGGGGAACAGAGGAGACACGGGGCATGAGCGGGGGTGGGGGAACAGGAGAGAGACACAGGGGCATGAGCGGGGGGTGGGGAACAGGAGAGAGACACGGGGCATGAGCGGGGGTGGGGGGAACAGGAGGGAGACACGGGGCATGAGCGGGGGGTGGGGGCAACAGGAGGGAGACACGGGGCATGAACGGGGGGTGGGGGGAACAGGAGAGAGACACGGGGCATGAGCGGGGGTGGGGGAACAGGAGGGAGACACAGGGCATGAGGGGGGGTGGGGGGAACAGAGAGGAGACACGGGGCATGAGCGGGGGGTGGGGGTAACAGGAGAGAGACACGGGGCATGAGCGGGGGTGGGGGGAACAGGAGAGAGACACGGGGCATGAGCGGGGGTGGGGGGCAACAGGAGAGAGAGACACGGGCATGAGGGGGGTGGGGGGAAAGAAGGAGACACGGGGCATGAGCGGGGGTGGGGGAGAAGAGAAACACGGGCATGAGCGGGGGTGGGGGAAAGGAGGGAGACACGGGGCATGAGCGGGGGGTGGGGGGAACAGGAGGGAGACACGGGGCATGAGCGGGGGTGGGGGAAACAGGAGGAAGACACGGGGCATGAGCGGGGTGGGGGAACAGGAGGGAGACACGGGGCATGAGCGGGGGGTGGGGGGAACAGAGGGAGACACGGGGCATGAGCGGGGGTGGGGGAACAGAGAGAGACACAGGGCATGAGCAGGGGGTGGGGGGCAACAGAGGGAGACACGGGGCATGAGCGGGGGTGGGGGAACAGAGGGAGACACACGGGGCATGAGCGGGGGTGGGGGAACAGGAGAGAGACACGGGGCATAGCGGGGGTGGGGGGACAGGAGGGAGACACGGGGCATGAGCGGGGGTGGGGGGAACAGGAGGAAGACACGGGGCATGAGCGGGGGGTGGGGGGAACAGGAGGGAGACACGGGGCATGAGGGGGGGGGGGGAACAGGAGAGAGACACGGGGCATGAGAGGGGGGTGGGGGTAACAGGAGGGAGACACGGGGCATGAGCGGGGGGTGGGGGAACAGGAGGGAGACACGGGGCATGAGCGGGGGTGGGGGGAACAGAGGGAGACACGGGGCATGAGCGGGGGGTGGGGGAACAGGAGAGAGACACGGGGCATGAGCGGGGTGGGGGAACAGGAGAGAGACACGGGCATGAGCGGGGGTGGGGGCACAGGAGAGAGACACAGGGCATGAGCGGGGGTGGGGGGAAGAGGGAGACACGGGGCATGAGCGGGGTGGGGGGACACGAGGGAGACACGGGGCATGAGAGGGGGGTGGGGGGAACAGAGAGAGACACAGGGGCATGAGCGGGGGGTGGGGGGGAGGAGGAGAGAGACACACGGGGCATGAGCGGGGGGTGGGGGGGGAGAGAGAGGAGACACGGGGCATGAGCGGGGGGTGGGGGAACAGGAGGAGACACGGGGCATGAGCAGGGGGTGGGGGAACAGGAGGGAGACACGGGGCATGAGCGGGGTGGGGGAACAGGAGGGAGACACGGGCATGAGCGGGGGTGGGGGGAACAGAGGGAGACACGGGGCATGAGCGGGGGGTGGGGGGAACAGCAGGGAGACACGGGGCATGAGCGGGGGGGGGGAAAGAAGAGAGACACGGGGCATGAGCGGGGGTGGGGAGAACAGGAGAGAGACACGGGGCATGAGCGGGGGTGAGAGGGAACAGGGACAAAACGGGGCATGAGCAGGGGGGGGGGGAAAAGGAAGGAAACACGGGCATGAGCGGGGTGGGGGGAACACGAGAGAGACAGGGGCATGAGCAGGGGGTGGGGAACAGGGAGACACGGGGCATGAGCGGGGGTGGGGGAACAGGGGAGACACGGGGCATGAGCGGGGGTGGGGGGAACAGGAGGAGACACAGGGCATGAGCAGGGGGTGGGGGAAAAGGGAGACACGGGCATGAGAGGGGGTGGGGGAACAGGAGGAGACACAGGGCATGAGCGGGGTGGGGGAACAGAGGGAGACACGGGGCATGAGCGGGGTGGGGGAAACGAAGGGAGACACGGGCATGAGCGGGGTGGGGGGAACAGAGAGAGACACGGGGCATGAGCGGGGGTGGGGGAAAGAGAGAGACACGGGGCATGAGCGGGGGTGGGGGAACAGGGAAAGACACGGGGCATGAGCGGGGGGGGGGAAAGGAGAGAGACACGGGCATGAGCAGGGGGTGGGGGAACAGGAGGAGAACACGGGGCATGAGCAGGGGGTGGGGAACAGGGAGACACAGGGCATGAGTGGGGGGGGGGAACAGGGAGACACGGGGCATGAGCGGGGGTGGGGGAACAGGAGACAGACACGGGGCATGAGCGGGGGTGGGGGGAACAGAGAGAGACACGGGCATGAGCGGGGGGGGGGGAACAGAGAGACACGGGGCATGAGCGGGGGGTGGGGGGTAAGAGAAGAGAGACACGGGCATGAGCGGGGGTGGGGGAACAGGGAGACAGGGCATGAGCGGGTGGTGGAACAGAGGGAGACACGGGGCATGAGCGGGGGTGGGGAACAGGGGAGACACGGGGCATGAGCGGGGGTGGGGGGCAACAGAAGAGAGACACGGGCATGAGCGGGGGTGGGGGGAACAGGAGAGAGACACAGGGCATGGAGGGGGTGGGGGAACAGGAGCAGACACGGGGCATGAGCGGGGTGGGGAAAGAGGGAGACACGGGCATGAGCGGGGTGGGGGAACAGGGCAGACACGGGCATGTGAGGGGGGTGGGGGAACAGAGGGAGACACGGGGCATGAGCGGGGTGGGGGAACAGAGGGAGACAGGGGCATGAGCGGGGGTGGGGGGAACACAGCAGGGCAACAGCAGGGGGTGGGGGAACAGGAGGGAGACACGGGGCATGAGCAGGGGTGGGGAACAGGGAGACACAGGGCATGAGCGGAGAGGGGGGAACAGGAGAGACAAGGGGCATGAGCGGGGGGGGGGACAGCAGGGAGACACAGGGCATGAGCGGGGGGGGGAAAGAGAGAGACACAGGGGCATGAGCGGGGGGTGGAGGAACAGAGAGAGACACGGGCATGAGCGGGGGTGGGGGGAAAGAAGAAGGACACGGGGCATGAGCGGGGGGTGGGGGAAAGGAGGGAGACACGGGCATGAGCGGGGGGTGGGGGAACACGAGGGAGACACGGGCATGAGCGGGGGGTGGGGGGAACAGAGGGAGACACGGGCATGAGCGGGTGGGGGGGAAGAAGGGAGACACGGGGCATGAGCGGGGGTGGGGGGAAAGAAGAGAGACACGGGGCATGAGCGGGGGTGGGGACAGGAGAGACACGGGGCATGAGCAGGGGTGGGGAACAGGAGGGAGACACGGGGCATGAGCGGGGGTGGGGGGAACAGGAGAGAGACACGGGGCATGAGCGGGGGTGGGGGAACAGAGAGAGACAGGGCATGAGGCAGGGCAGAGGGGGGAGTGGGGGACAGGGCAGACACGGGCATGAGCGGGGGGTGGGGTTAACACGAGGAAGACACAGGGCATGAGCGGGGGGTGGGGGAACATGAGGGAGACACCGGGCATGAGCGGGCGGGGGATGGGAGGAACAGGGCAGACACGGGCATGATCGGGGTGGGGGGCAACACGAGGGAGACACAGGGCATGAGCGGGGGTGGGGGAACAGAGAGACACGGGGCATGAGCGGGGGTGGGGGGCAACAGGAGAGAGACACGGGCATGAGCGGGGGTGGGGGCAACAGAGAGAGACACGGGGCATGAGCGGGGGTGGGGGGAAGAGAGGGAGACATGGGGCATGAGAGGGGTGGGGGAACAGGGGAGACACGGGGCATGAGGCGGGGTGGGAGGGAACAGGTGGAGACACGGGCATGAGGGGGGGTGGGGGAACATGGGAGACACGGGGCATGAACAGGGGTGGGGGAACATGGGAGACACGGAGCATGAATGGGGATGGGGTGGACGGAGGGGAGGGGGAAGAAGAGAGACACGGGGCATGAGCGGGGGTGGGGGGAAATAAGAGAGACAAGGGGCATGAGCGGGGGGTTGGGGAGAAAGAAGAGAGACACAAGGCATGAGCGGGGGGTGGGGGGAACAGGGCAGACATGGGGCATGAGTGGTGGGTGGGGAGAACAGCAGAGACACAGGGCATTAGCGGGGGTGTGGGAACAGGAGGGAGACACGGGGCATGAGATGGGGTGGGGGACAGGAGGGAGACACGGGCATGAGCGGGGTGGGGGGGACAGGAGGGAGACACGGGCATGAGCGGGGGGTGGGGAATGAGAGGAAGACACGGCGTGAGCGGGGTGGGGGAATGGGAGGAAGGCACGGGGCCTGATCTTACTATGCAGGCTGCAGATCCTGCTCCTCAAACGACAAACAAAGATGGCGGGCGTCTCTCAAAATATGACGCACTGCATGCTTCACTGCAGCCAATGGGAGGGCACATCAGATGTCCGCGGACAACACGCAACCGCTCACCCAATCACTGTTCTGTCCGCGGAGCGAACAGGGAAGTCTGTCCGCAGACTGAACACAAATATCACTAATTTTTTGGACCTACATTTTGGTCATTTTAAAAAAAAAAACTACTGGATGGATTTTCACGCTTTCGGGACCAAGCCGCTGCTCCTGGTCCAAATTTGGTAAAAATCCGTCCAGCGGTTTGGGCTGTAGGTGTGAGCAAATTTTTTTCCCCATTCAGTCTATGGGAAAAAAATAAGTTTTGGACCCCCCTTATAATTTTGCCCCCCCTGGACGAATCCTCACCAAACTTTGCAAAAAAATTAGAGTGGGCCATATACTTTTTTTTGCAAAGTTTAGTGAGGATTCGTCCAGGGAGAGCGAAGTTATAAGCCGCCCAAAAAGTGCTCTTCCTATGGAAACTGCAATTTAACCATAACTACATGGCCACTACCGTGGCCATATATATAGTGTGAAGTATGGAAACACACTAAAGTAATGAACAATTGAATTACATTGTGCTGCCTAGAGGTTGCATTGTACTATTTAGAGTACATGTTTAGAAATAAAAGTATTGAATTCATGGGTATTATTGTATGTATTATGTGAACTAGTGAGAAGTTTATAGTCTCTAAGTTAATTTCAAGTGTGTAATTTTAGGGGGTATAATGGTGTTTGTCCCCCCACCCCAACTTTCGTGGCACACCATTTTGTCACCCTCCTTTGGCAGGGGCCACTTTCCTTTAGATGTCCTGTCTCCCACCAACATTTTCAGCAAAGTTTCTCCACTGGTTACTTTGGTGAAATCCCCAGCATAATGTTGGGGGGCTACCTGTGATTTGATTTCTTCATGTAAATAAAATTAGAAATATGTCCACATAGAGCCTGTTTTTTGTTCTGGAATTGTGGCGGGCAGTGGGGGTTGTTTTGTACTAGAGGTTGTTAAATCAGAGAGTGTACCTTATCACAATAAAAACTTAACTTCATAATAAGTAATTAACAGAGATCACTTTCGAACTTCAAGTAATGGAGGTTTTATGTGCATTTAATCCAGAAAGCTTTTATAGGTTTTTATGGGCACTCGTTCATGGACTATGGATTGCCAATCGAAATGAAAGTATGGTACTCACTGTCGAGCTAATGGCCCTTATTACAAGTCAGGCGGTGGATCATGGTGCTATTAGCACCATGGTCCATGCCGGATTCCGCCATGGTGGATGACGGAATTGCCGCCCCATTCCAAGGTGAGTGGGGCGGTAATTTCCCATTCACCATTTGCCCTTCCCCGTTCCCATTTTTGCCCCATAGGGCATAATGGGGCTGGGGAAGGCGCTAATTACGGCACCGTAAATTACGGTGCCGTAATTAGCACCAAGGTCGCTTAGCGCCTTGGACTTGGACTTTTAATGCCTGCAAAAAGCAGGCGTCAAAGTGTGAATCAGGCGTTAAGGGTTAACGGCGCCGACGGCGCCGTTAACCCTTAACGCCTGACTTGTAACGAGGGCCAATGTCTATAATTTGTGGTGATTTTACCTGATGTGAGTTTGAGGGAATTTCTTTCTTTCCAGATAAACTTGATTCTATGCTAAGTCGAGAGACACAAGGTTGGGGTGAGGAAGTGGGCATCCCCGGGTCTCACCGCCTCCATGCCTTTCCAATGCAAATGAAAGACGGTTTAAAAATTGAATGTGTGGTATTATAATAAAAGATCCAGTAGCTGTATGAACCACTACTGGACACAATTAATTTCCAATTCCATGTCCATCCTCACGACAAAGGTGTGTATATCAATAAAAACAAATAAAAACATTTTGCATGCTAATTTTTATAGCAATCACATCTGCCATTTCAGGAAATCCTCCACTAATATTCTGACAGATTTCTCAAAAGTAGATGGAGACCCAACAAAGCCATCAAGTCAATAAAGCAGAGCAGAACATCTGTATTTATAATGACCACGCTAATCGTGGTACAGAAAGCAAAAAATATTTGATATTTTTATAAATATATATCGTAAAAGTTACATTGGGCCTAATTACGACCCAGACGGAAAACGATGGTGCTAATAGCACCATGGTCCATGCCGGTAACTTAGCGACTCCGCCATGGAGAAAGGGGGAATTACCACCCCATTACAAGGTTGGCCTGGCGGTAATTCCCCCTTCCTCCATGCCCCTTCCCCATTCCCATTTTTGCCCCATAGGGCATAATGGGAATGGGCAAGGCGGTAATTACGCTACCGCAAATTGCGGTACCGTAATTAGCACCAAGGTCCCTTTGCGGGTCCATTCCTTAATGGCTGGTAAAACCAGCCGTTAAGGTGGGAAACCGCAAAGGGACCTCGTAATCAGGCGCTAAGGGATTACCGGTACGGGTACCCTTACCAGTACTGGTAATCCCTTAGCGCCAGGGTCGTAATGAGGCCCATTGTATTGATACTTTTTGCCAAAAGTGACCCACAGACAAAATATACTTTACTTACATAAAAAACGATTTACAAGAAGGGCGATCAGGCTGATCCTGCAAACTATCGCCGCTCACCCTGCTGGACGCAGTTGGCAAAATGTTCGCTGGTGCTGTGTTAAGCGTCATAGAGTCATTAAAAAAAGGTAATTTAAAATTTCCAGACAGGTTTCAAAAAGGGTCTGTCCACCTTGCTGAATAGTCTGGTAATATTGATTGTATCTAATAACTTGTCTAAGAAGAATGTACCAATACTATACAGGACTTGGCTTGATCTATCAAAGGCTTTTGATACAATCAATAGGGAATGATTATGGTGGAAGTAGACTCCTGGGGCTTGCCTTAATTATTACTGGCTATACTAACAAGCATCCATGAAGAAATAAACCTAAGAGTAAGATTGAACACCAAAAGAGACTTATTGAGGGGAATTTGCACCTAAAGGGGGGGTCAGACAGGTGTGCATTGTCACCCTGCTCTTGTTTAATCTATATGTAGCCAATCTGGCAGACTTTCTAAACCATCACTCCCTGATAAGCCCTAAGATTGGCAGGCAATCCATAAATCGTAACAGCTATGCCGATGACACTGTTCTACTGGAAGACAAACCAGTGGGCCTTCAACGCCTCCTGAATGCATTTGTTGAATATGGAAGGGGAAATGATCTCCTGGTAAAGCCCCAGAAATCAGAAATGGTGGTTTTCAAAAGGCCCCAGAAGATTGCCCCCTGCTTCAAGTGGCAACGCCTGGAGCAACCTGTGCACGCGTGAAAGAAGTCACCTATCTGGGCAATAAATTGCATCCAACATAGGCACTAAGACCTCTGGAATTGGACTTGGAATACGAAGTGGCTCCTATGGTGGCACAAATGAAAACACTCTACATTGTGTATTTCAAGTTCTCTCTAATTCTGATAATAAGATACTTTAAAATGAAGGTAATCCCCTCATTGGTATAGGGCCTGGAGATATGCTTGCATTCACAGGCAATTAACTGTGCTAAGATAGATGGAAAGATCTGGAAAAAAACATTACACTTGCCAATGTCCCTCCCAATAGTGAGTCTGAGATACAAACTGGGTCTCCAATCGATGAAGCTATATATGGACAGGAAGATCATTTCCTTGTACAGATTGATTGTGAATCCACAGGTTAATTCTCTGTATGAGCACATCAACTGTGAGATGCAGAAAGGCTCATGCTATGTCTTGACCCAGAAAAAAATGATATCAGCAAATTATTGGGCCAGTGTAATCGCACAAGTGAAGATTTTACAGCAAATCTGATGGGCTTTAAATCAGATCTTCTGTGCCTAGGCTGGATGGAAAGCATTAATAATATGCGTGGCTTAACTCTACCAAAATCATTGTCGCAATACAACAAACCAAGTGGCTATCTCCCGAGATATCTGACACGTTTCTAAGGATGGACTTTCATAGGCTGCGCCTCAATTTGGTTTATACAGGAGAAATTAGAGCTTCTGGGGAAAAGTTAACAGCTAGAGAAAGCCACTGTTCTATGTGTCATGAAATAGTTGTTCCAACTCTGAAACATATTCTGATAGATTGTAGGAGCACTGTTTACCTGAGCTGTCAGTTATCGGTCAGATTTGTGAATAAACTTGATTGGTTAACCCCAGACTCCTTTTGCGACATGCTATCAACTAGTCACAAAGCAGGACCCACCATAAAAGTATTGGAGGTCCCAAGAACATTGTTATTTTTTTTATTTTATGTTTTTATCAAAGGAAAAAGATTGTATGGCAGTCAATTAACCCCTTTTTTCCCTCCTTTTTAAATTATGTTTTTTTTTTTCTTTCCTTTTATTTTTCTGTTTTTCTTTCTTTGAAGAGAGTTTTATTGTAAGGCACAATTATATGTATTTGTGTTTGATGTGAAAAGTCGAAAGATTGGCTATATCAAAGTAAAATACATATTTGTGCACACATGTTTGTACACCACACTTAAAAAACAGAAAAACACAATTATGCAATCTTGAAAAGGACCAACGTAACTTCCAATGATTCCTTACACACAACATAATGAGTGTATCACATAAAAATGCACCCAACATGTTTCTTTACTTGTAATATCTGTAGGAAATTCATCAAGGTTAACCCATATTGCATGTATATTGTTATCTTGGTTGCACATAGACGTACCGCATGCACAAACATAATCACATCTATTATTAAAGGTTTAAATATAGGTTATTAACTCATGCAGTGATCAATCTTTTTAGATAAGTTCAAATATTTTCATGAGTCGTTCACCATGTTCCAAATAGACAGAGGCCTCGCGTTGAACCAATATACCCAATTGCCTTAGCTGTAATTATTGCATGCAGTAATTGCTGGTCAAAATCTGCCAAACCTATAAATAGGGCAAGTTTTAATTAAGGGAGACTTGTGACTCCTGTAAATTTGACTATATTGCTCTATAAATAAACAGTGGATGAAATGTGTACAATGTGCAGAAAGACTGTGGGCCTAAAAACGAGTTTGTCTCAATCTGCCAAATTACATCCACAATTGATTATCAAAACGGACTCTTGGTCCCTTTGTGGTTGCCGTGGGATCACTACTGGTGCTAATTCCCTATTTTTGGAGTCCATTTTACTCCACAGGGATTTTTGTAGATCTACCACTCGTGGAATTGAAAAAATGGAGGTAATTCCATTACCGCCAAAAAGTGGCAGTCATGGAATTACCACCACTTGTTTACCCCACAAATTAACTTGTAATGAGACCCCATTTTTGCATTTTAAGTCATGCTCATTTTCATGGCGGCCTTTAAATAGACTGATGTTAAAAAAACATAAGGGGGCAAGCCCTTAACTTGTTTTTTACTCTGTGCCATTTTCATGTCGATCACACTGGTGGAACGGCAGACAGATTGGAAAAAAGGTTCTGTGCGTTTCCCCGCTCTGTGAGAGGAAACTGACAGTATCTCGACACCAAAGTTAAAAGTAAATGGAAGCCATCTTGATTCATTTGAATACCTACGACCATGCACATACAGGGCGGCATTAAGTAAAAAATAACAGAATTTAAAAAGTCATGTATGCTCATTACAACCCAGGCGGAGGACCATGGTGCGGTTGCCAGTCATTTGGTCGACTACAAACTGGTCGACTGCAATTTGGTCGACGCCATTTGGTCGAAAACCAAATGGTTCGAATTTTTTTTTTTTATTTTCACCCCTTTTTTGGTTTTTTTTGGGGGGGTCCCCACCCAACCCCCTTTTTTCCTTTTTTTTTTTGTACACGAAAACCCACAAAACACATATATAAATAAATAAAAAAAAATTCGACCATTTTGTTTTCGACCAAATGGCATCGACCAAATTGCAGTCGACCAGTTTGTAGTCGACCAAATGACTGGACACCCCATGGTGCTATTAGCACCATGGTCCATGCCGGTGTCCGCCGTGGCGGAATGGGGAATTACCACCCCATTCTGAGGTTGGTGGGGCGGTAATTCCCCATGCCGCCATGGCCCTTCCCCATTCCCATTTTTGCCTCATAGGGCTCAATGGGAATGGGGAAGGCGCTAATAACGGTACCGCAAATTGCGGTACCGTTATTAGCACCAAAGTCCCTTTGCAGGTCCCTACTTTAACGGCCGAAAAAACCAGCAACCTGATTGGCTAAGCAGCCTTGCCTCAGTGTTTGCATGTTGTTTACATGAAAAGGTCTGCCCTGAAAAATAATCGAAACACAAGTTAATAAGGAACTTGTTTTTAATTGTTCTAGAGACATGGAGGCTTTTCAAAGTCTATGAAGAGTAGGGCATGCCACCTGCCTGCTCTCTTGACTATTTTCTATAAAAGTCACAATGGTGCATCAAGCTGATTTGTAAGGGTATTCATCAATAACCTTTGGGTCTACAGCATCTGATCTATATTAAAAACATATATCTATTCTCCAGAATATGGGTATTTTTCTGCATGTGCGTTTTAAGTCTGAAGTAAGACAGCGGCAGACACAGTTCTATAATAACTATCGTGAAATGGTACTTCTTTGTCCTACGAAAGTATGCCTCATCTAAGGGCTTTCGCGTTGTCTGTGTGTTGTCATAAGGCAAATCCTATGTTTATGGGTATTCATAGAGAACTATATTCCTCTTGTATAAACTGCTTATAAACTGTCAAGTATCATTATGCTAATGAGCCCTGCGTCTACATAAGAGATATCGGAGAGCTCTTAAAGACAGCTTCACAAGGGTGGGCATCAGATAACATCAAGAGATGCCTGCGAGCATCTGGCATTTCCACTGCTACCTTATACCTGATTCACAAAGTCAAAAACTAGAGCAAAGCAGATCTGAAGCTGCCTGAGGCATCTCTGAGATGCAGTTCAGCAACATCTTTGTGATTTGCATTTGCAATCGAGCATCTCAGGTAATTCCCATTTATAAAAATGTTTTGACTTTTTAATCAGGAGTGTGGCAGTAAATCTGAGCATCTTGAAAACATATCCTGATTTTTTCCAGTCAAAGGGCCTAATTCATGATATATTTTGCACGGTTCAAAGTACTTTTCACTGGTGCAAAGTGACTTTGCACTGCGAAAATACCCTGATTAATGGAACTGTGCTAAGTGTATTTTTGCAGTGCAATGTGACTTTGCATGTCAAAAAGACACATGGCATTGCTCCACCCTGATTCATGGAACAGTGCAGAGAGTATTTTTGACAGCAATCAGGTTCCATGAATCAGGGTGTTTGTTGGCAGTGCAAAGTCACTTTGCACCAGTGAAAAGTACTTTGTACTGTGCAAATTATTCCATGAATCATGCTAAAAGTCTTTGTGATATGAACCCTAAGTGTCTGTTTTACTATTTTTTAAAAAAAATAATATGTTCCACAAGGTAGAAAGCATGATAATGCCCGTAAAAAGATTCAATTTTAAGGAAAATAAACATAATGAAAAATGTTCAAAGACTTTTATAATAGCACTTTATTTTATCTGTATTATAAATGTAATACAGATGTAAAATAATGTTTTAAATTCAGTGATGTTGGCTATTGACAGACAATTTTGGGCATCATTACGAGTAACCCAGTGCGGAAAATATGCTGGCAAAATGGCCGGTACTACCAGCTCTAACATTATTTCTCAGACCAGGTTACTCCGAGTCTGCCAGTAGGGGCAGTGAAATACCCACAGGCCTGACCTGCTGGTAGTTCAGGCCCCTACTGGGCAAAAAATCACTGAAGTACAGGCACTGTTACCAACAATGCCAGTGTTTCAATCGTTCCCATTCCATGGAGTCCTGTCAGACTCCATGGAATGGGAATTTACTGCCGTTGCCATAATATCCCGATAACACCAGGATATCGGGCGCCGGTAACGGTAAGGCGAGACTGCCAGTAACCCGCCAGTAGCACCAGCAGTTACCGGCAGTCTCATAATGAGTGCCAATGTATTGCAGTTTCAATGTTCATGATTATTAAAAACATATTTTAACAAGCATGAAATACGAGATGAACAGAGGTTTGGAGTACAAAGGGATATGTGTTCTGGAATTGGAAATGTAAATTCATGTTTTACTCCTTGAACTATTATTTGACTCTAAACTTTCAGAAATATGGAGTGATATTTATAGGAGTCCAGCTTGTAACCCTGTCATTTGAAATGAAATGGCTGGGCACACAATCTAGCCTGTGGTTATTTTGCCCACCCTTCCTCTCCCCATCCAAAACAAAACTGACTAATAACCTCAGTGAAGTATTTGAGGCAGCCCTTAAAAACACAAAGGTTTGCCTTATGTGTTAATAGCACCACTGCTGAGAGTGATCACAGATTGAGTGTCTTGTCATGTAACTTTGGGCTCAAGGCACTGTTAACACCCCCCCTCCAAGGAATGTGCTCTCAAATATTAATTGACAGAGCGCCACAAAAACCAAGCTTTACTGATCTGTGGACTGTAGCGGTAAAAGAGTCATTGCACACCCACAATAATTTGCAAGTAAGACATATGTAAAGCTTTCCCAGGATAAAATGGGCAGTTTGAGAAAATATTATGAATCTGCATGCAAACAATACATTTATAGTGCAAACACGATTCTTTCCAGTGGTATGCCCCCAATATTGATGGGTAGGTTTATACAACCAACTACTCAGGGAAACCATTAATTATAGGAAAGGTATGATTGCCCATACCATTCATTCAAATCTATTCCCAATAGTACTTTGAAAACTTGACAATTAAGCAGATTGCCTGAAAAGCATTTTATTTTTCTGAACATATGCTGCCCAATTATAATGTATAATTAGTGCCAGGGGTACAGTTAAACTCATAATCCTTTGCAGGCCAAGAGCTGGCCATAACAATTTTGCCTCCTCCATCTAAGGTAATGTTAACACTGCTAACCCATTATAGACTGTCCGTGAACTATGCCAACCCAAACATCTTGCTGGGCAAACTAATATATCTAATAGAGTAAGGTTGCCATCACACAATGGTGGGAATGGAATCAGGGCTAGAACAGCATATCAAGACTAGTTAGTATAAATTAACCTTTTATAACAGGAAAGCCAGTTTCAGGTAACTGCTGTGGCTTGTGCCTTTTGAATGCTTGAGAAGTGGGCAATTTTCTGAGTGCACTGCAAGTACTCATCTGAGCGGCACGCCAAGAGAAGCTGGGCAGTGCACATGCACACAGTCTAGGGGGAACAAACATAGTGAGTCAGTAACCCAGGCAACAGATTGTCTTCTTGCTAGGGCTGCCAACACTGGAGTTGCATATCAGCAATTTAGAAATGTCAGCATGTGCTTACTGGTTACCGACTGAATACCTAACAAACTGCAATATCCTTATTTCTAACAGGGGCATAGCTCAGGGGCAATGCGTTTATCTTGGAAACAAGACCACAGAGCACAAGTCAGGTTCGAATCCCCATGTCTCCCTTTTACCCCTAAAAACAAAACCTTTTTTGCAAAAAATGTTTCTACAAACTGGAGCTCCTGGACTGTGGCCAATGACATGTGGCTTTTTGTTTCTATAGTGGCTGGCTTTCTTGTTCAGGCTTCTTAAAAAAAAGTGTAACACTCTGAGCAGTGACCCTAAATAAGAAAGAATAGGAATAACACATAATTTGTCTTTCTGGAATTCTATACAATAATTGCTAGACTCATTAAAGGTGTATTTTAATGACACTTCAGGGGGTGAGTCCTTGAGTTATTGTGTTCTGAAACACCTCAAATTCACAATGCAGGCAAAATACTCCAAAAAACATTTAGAGTAGAATAAGCATCCATTTTGGACTATGCATTTTGCTTTTCGCAAGTTGCAGTTATGGCATGTTTTTTTTTTTCTTTTTTTCTGCCGATACACATGGTGATGTATTCGTGTATGAAATGTTTATCATGTTACAGTGATATTGTAACCATATTTTTCATAGTCTTCTTAGGAACAATGCTATGTGATGCCATTTCCTGTTTTGTCAACGGGTAAAATGTCATACTCCATCACCGCCTGTGATGTCACTTCGGGGTGGGGTCAAATGACATCACGTCATGTGATGTCAACAGAGGTCAAGGGTCATGTGATTTCACTTCCATAACCCTGGCATTATGGTGAAATGACGCCCCTGTCCCCATACCACCATTAAAAAACAATCTCTGGTGTATAAATCTCTGGCGTGTTATAAAAGAACAATTATAATTATAACATGTACTTTCAAAATAACTTAGTATATCGTGACATAGGTCATCAGATCACAGGGCTCCCTCAAGTGTCTCATGACCCTACATTAACAAAGCTAGTCATTGGATGGCACTTCAAATGTTTTTTGGACGTTAACTCTGATGACCCGTAGCCAGAATAGGCAGCTGAGAAGGAGCATGGAAGTTGTTGTTGTCCAAATCATCCACAAGGTCCCGTAATGAGCAGCCATGATGTCTAACTCATTATTAGGACTGCAGGTGTGAGTGGCTGGGAGGTGAACCTCACATGTGACATTACATCTTATAATTCCAGATTTCTCAACAGGATTACAATCACAACAAAAGGACACCACTGAATATCTGCCAATGCGGGTTTACAATATTAAAATTCAGAATTTCTGTGGCAGGTTGTGCATTTATTTTATCGCATTGTCATCAGATTATCCTAATAGGACAATCCCTCACTCTGATTTAATGATGTGATGCAATTTGGAAAGGATATTTCAAAACACTAAAACAACATATATGTATAAATAAGATAATGTAATGTAATGTTGATGTTGTTATTTTGGGCCTTATTCATGGATTATTTGTGCCGAAAAAAACAGGATTTGTGCGCCATTCTGCCCGCAAATCCCTGTTTAACAAATGGGGATTTGCGGGCAGAATGGCACACAAATCCCGTTTTTTTGCCGCAAATAATCCATAAATCATAATCTCATATTGAGTTTCTTGCTAATTTTTTTATTTCTTTTTATATGTAAAGTTTTATGTTAAAACTAAATCACATTAAATACATAAATAAATAAATAAACAAGATACACTCTTTGCCTTTGAAACTTTAAGAAAAGCTACCCTGGATCAAATAAAAATGTAATGAGTATTTGTGTGATTCTGACATGTGATTGCATTATTGCCTGGCCTGCAGGTGCTGCACTGATGTGAGTCTTTATTGTCTTTCAAAATCTTTCCTCTAAAACAAAATGTGTGGTGTCAAGGCAGCTTGCTAGCATTCATGTTGACACTAATGAAATTATCCGGAGGGAAGATGCGCTCCTCAGGAGACTTGCTGTCGCATTTCATAATCTTAAAGAGGCAAATTGTTTCATTTCTCAGTCTGCTAACGTCCCTTCGGCCCGTTCTACCCAAAATAATGTCCTTCACACTTAAGAATTGCATCATGCTATCACAATAGGTTTTCCTTATGAAATCAACAAATTGTATTCTGTGAGCATGAAAACAATAATGTAACTTTTCCTTAGAGTTGGACTACCAATTCTGTGTAGACATATATGTTGGTTGGACAGTTGGCAATATTGCAAATTAATAGGTTAAGTCAGACTGAAATAAAAAAAAATAAAACACATTGGTAAAATAAATGTGGTAGGGGATAGCCTAGATGTGTGTTTGGCTGGCTGACAAGGTGGTGTAGCTTCGATAGGGTCTAAAGGGGAAAGATATAAAAGACGCATGCATAAACTGTGGAATCGTGTAGGCAACAAAATGTTCTACTCTAGCATGTTTTGGGTAGCTTTGGGTGTGTTGGTGGGAGATCAGGGGCTGCTCTGAGCTGCTAAAGAAGTCCATGCGTACCACGCGCACGGAAGAAGCATACACATGACACGAGAGGAATCACGGGAAAGGAGGAAGCTGTGGCAGCAGCAGATGTGCCAGCAGCTAGGAGGATGGCACACGGTAATAGTGCCAAGAAGGTTAACTGGCAGCACCAAAATGCAAACTGCATTAGGTCACATTAGCAATTAAAATGTATTTAAAAAAATATATTGAGCACTGTAAAATTCAGTAATTTCCCACAATTGATGTGCCTCTTTATCTGAAAGGATGGATGTGTAGGCAGCATTTCTCGTAAAACATTCAACTCTAGGGTGTACATTTGGCAATAATCAATTATTTTTAAGATTCTGTTTCATATTGACAGCAAGCGTATATTAGATTTGTTTATGAAAGTGGCCATGGAAAGGATATGGTGCACCCTGCCCAGGACTAAACTGTACAATCTCAGAGAATTCAACAACACTACCTGGGACCCCGATATTGTAAGCAGGGTTGACCAACCTCAGGCCTCCTGGGCCGGAAACCTGACAGGTTTCGGGATATTCCTCATTAATATCCGCAAGCAAAACTAAGCATACATGTAGAATCATTGTATGCAAATGTATGTCATGAATATTAATGAGGGGTTTCCTGAAAATCTGACATGGATCCGGCCTTCAAAGCCTGGAGTTGCAAAACCCTGCTGTAAAGGCACCTAGCCAACATTGAAATACATGTCATAGGATATAGATTTTCAAATTCGTTACATGATCAAATGCCCTATAGCAGTGGAAAGCACAGAACACATATCCCTCTGCTCATTGTCTTTTTTAACGGCACCATTTGGGACTGGTTGTGTGATTGTATGGTGTCATTCTTCTTGAAGGTCGGAATGATGAAATGCATGTTCCTTGTAATAGCAATGTTTTGCTTATGAGAGTAGATGCGGTTGGCGGGCTCAATAGCTGTGGCAGGCTCACAGCTGATGTTATTTAACAGTGAATGCAAGAAAGCTAGGATGTCATGTGAGTAGGGCTTGCAAGACGAGGCACTGTCACAATGACAGGTGTCTCACTGAGCATGCATGCAGATCAAAAAACCTATATTTGGGAGAGTCCTACGTTTGACATCCAGGCAATCTACTCAATTAGGGGAGTTGTGATATAATGGAATTGCTTTTGAGGTGGATTTGCGGGAGTCTTACAAAACCGAGAATAGATACTGGGAAATGAAACTCAACAGCATTTTAGATATAACTATTATAAAAGCAAGCAACCTGGGTCGTAATGGAAATGAAAGATCAACAATAGCTTAACCTCAGACTGAATGCTTTGCATTGGATGCTAGTTCAGCTTTCAAATAACCGTTTAGTGTCACCCAATTGAGCATCATGATTAAAGAACGTAGTGCAAGATCTTGCCGCAAGAATGACGCAGGTGTACCCGGAAAGCCAATACTGGGCCATACGGGACCTTAGAATACAGAACGGCCTACCACTGAATATTTAACAAAATTGAAACGCAGGATCTTAGCTTAAACTGCCATTGGAGGTTTAAAGCATCCCACCGAGTACCTTGGGACTTCACTCCTTGGGTCTGATTCACAGAGCATTTTTCAGTGGGATTATCTCATTGGAAAACGCGTTGTGAATCAGGTACCCTGTGTCTCATGGTGATTGCACTTTGCCCGTAAGCAGACTGGACTAGCAAGCCAGGGGCATAATATGTAATACAATGTATTATTTAACTGTTAGATTAGATGGGCATCACACAAAACAACACATAACAATGACAATACAACTAGTATCACTTAACAGAACACAGCACAGGTCTCTGATTTGACCAGGGAGCACTTAACTTAAACATCTCTAAGGTGCTGTTGATAGATGCCTGTCAGTGTCAGCAGCATCTCAGCCTAGGTACTGGCGGCTGATATGCGAGTACACTCACATGTATCTGTGTTGACAGGTTTAAGTAAAGGGTGACTGAGATGCCGACTAATAGCCAGGGGTCAAGTCCTAAAAATTAAAGTGTGGGGACTCATCGACAAACGCAATGGGATATGACGTCACCAGAAGTTAGCATATCAAGGTGAAATGTGCACATTTCATTAAATTGGCTTTGCATAACCACCCAAATAGCACAGGACTAATGGCATTTGCCTTTCATACAATCAACACACACACAAAATCAAGAGAGGATATTTTCTTATTACAGTGTTTTAAAAAACGTTAAAAGTTGTGCATGTTTGAAACTCCATGAACCAATACAAATGTTTTCTCTGGAACGTGTAGTACTGAAATTGGACATTTCACCTTTAATTTATTTTTCATCAGGTTAAATAGTGCAATGGTGTAGTGTCCGGCTTGCAAACCTGACGACTGCAATTCGATTCCTGAGGTTGGCTTTAATTCATACATTCAAATCGGATATTCTGTGTTTCTCATTTTAGCTGACTGAGTCCACCCTCTGAAAAGAGTGGGGGGAATCCGTCCGCGTGTACCCTCGACTTGAGCCCTGCTAATAGCACCTGAACACAAACGAGGGAATTGTCTAAACGTGTTCTCTCATTAGACACATTAGACACAAAAATAGAGTTTGGGGGAGAACTCGCTTTGGCAAAAAGACCTCCGAGCAGAATCAATGACGCAGCAGAGGAAATTGGATAATATGTTTCACATTGTGGACTAATGGAAAGTGCAAGTTACTTTGGCTGCATCGTTGACACTTGACTTTAATGCGAAGCCCAGCGACGTGATCACATGCCGGAGGAATTGCAGCGTGTGATTATAGTGAGCTCGCATTGGTGTGTCAGCAATAGGGAGCACTTAAGGCTGTGTAAACCGCTAAAGGTGTGCGGCCAAAGACGGGAGTGATTGTGGATGTGTGCTATATTTAGGGCAGTCCCTTCTCCCGAAATCTGGAGGGCCATCTTGCACACATGTTGGGGAAACTATTAGGCCATCCTTTTCATGCGGGCAATCTTTCTGTGGGGAAAGGCTGTTTATTTTTCATGTAATCTCCCAAAGCAGCATTCAATGGGCCACATTACGAGTTTGGAGGTAGCCATGGACCTATTAGCTTCATGGCTACCTCCAAACCGGGCTCCTTTTCCGGGTTCCTGCAATGGGGACTTACCGGGTCATTCTTTGCAGGAACCATTCCCCATTCCAATTTGAGCCCCCATAGGGCTCAATGGGAATGGGGATGGAAGTAACAACGGGCACATTATGAGTGTCCTGTTGTTACCTCCTTCTTCCCCTCGCGGGACCCGGAAAGGACGTCTGGTTTTACAAGGCATCCGATCCGGGTCCCGCAATGGGAACCTTGTAATCGGCCCTGAGGAATGAAGGGGGCCAGTCCCGTACTGCCCCCCTTCATTCCGTGAGTGCCTGCCTCGTAATGAGGCCCAATGTGTGCAGGGCAAGCTGGTATAGAAGATACAACAATGGCACCTGGTAGTACACATTCTCCCAGTTTGTGTAGTATAATTCCAGTGAACAAAAAGCTACACTTTTATCAGGAGACAATTTAAAATCTTTGTAAAACATAACATTACATTTCGTAATCGACCACAGTAATGAGGCGGGTGTACACACAGTGCACCTCGAATTAAATGTTGTTTATATATGTGGGGTTAGTGATATCAACTTCCGGTGCCCTGCGACTCTATACACTCTTAGGTATTGCGTGTCACGTGCAGGTCTAGTTCCCCACCTCTGTTGTAAGCATGAGAGAATTAACTTTCACACAGTAACTGCCCCACAGGTATAGTCAAAACCTTGTCTGTTTTTTTTATTATTATTTTTGTCATTCAAATCCCGTAGGACAGTGGTTGAAGTGTACAAAAAGAAGTAGTGGAACTATGTTCCCTGCTGGTCTGCCCGGCTCCCCACAAACTCTATCCATGTGCCCCCTCCCACGCACAATCCAAACCGCCAAACAAACACACCTGCTATTTATGGGAATGTGCAGTGCAGTGCACTGGAGTGCAAGCTTACACTTCCTCCTACACTTTTATTTTAAAACTAAACCATTCCAGAACGGTTACTTTTTAAAATAAACATATAAGGAACAGTGAAACTTAAAAATAAAAAGTATGGGAACACTGCTCCCGACCACTCCCGCCCCTTCGACCTCTGCCGTAGGAGAGCCCTTTGTGATAACACGTGTTTCCGCGCGTCATGTGCCTTCTTGAAATCAGGGCAATTACTGGTACATTCACATTGCATGAGTTTCTCTGTTCATGTTTGCTCTAATCTGTGATCTTTAATCTTTAGGTAGCAAGGTTCCTGGGTTGAATCCGACCTGAAAATGCTCACGTCCCATCCGTTTGTGTCGGCTCTACAGTTGAATGACAAAAATAATAATAAAAAAACAGACAAGGTTTTGACTATACCTGTGGCGCAGTTACTGTGGGAAAGTTAATACTCTCTAATTAAAAGTTGCCCTTGCAAAACGCAATCGAAGCACAGTTCACATGCAATTTGTAAATGCAAAGTGATGGTGTATTGCGCACCACTGCCATTCTTTGGCCGCCGCATGGAAACTCCTTATACACTGTTTCTATGTGGCTTTTGGTGGTGACACCAGTGGGTATATATTTTATTCAGAGAGAAAAATCCTAAAATCTGTGAGCCTGCTTCTCCAAGGATAATCTGATACAGTGGTGCTAACAGGCATACAGCTGTGTATATTTGTGGGTACATGTATATGGTGAAATGGTGATTGTAAGTTGAGGGATGACTTGATTAGTTGTGAAGTGACATTGGTTCAAGATTTGCAGGAGTCCTGTTATTGAACTTTTCAGGCTTTGATGAACCAGTAGAGTTCTACTTTGCAATTGGGTTGAAATCAGAAGTCCTGTCAAGTTGTACTTAATCAGAATGTGATCTTTTTGCTGATGTGAGTTCAATCGTATGTTGTATGCTAGGTGTGTGCTAGGTTCGATCGTTCGGTCAAAGTTCTTGAAGGCCACTATGTTGTTAGCATCTGTGTAGGTGTTTTATGTCCATGCTTGGCACGTTTAGTATATAGCTCAGTAGCAACGCGCTTGTCGTGGAAGCAAGTTGATGCAGAGCAGCACAGCTTCGAATCCGGGTAAGTGCTTGAAAACTCTTCGGTATTAAGCGCATTATCAAAAACTATTATAATTATAATCAAGCTTGTTCATCTGAGTGATTCTGGTGGACCTTTAAGTAGGTTTAACAGGCAGGTTTTGAGAGATCTGTTGAAGGCTATAGGCCTGCTTTATAAAGCGTTTTCCAATGGGATTTACAATGCACCATTGTAAAATGTGCTTATATATCAGGCCCTAGGTTCTCGTCCTCCTGTGTGTTTAGTCACCTGGGCAACAGGTTCCATATTTTGGGTAAGAGCGACGACCAGAAAGATCCTCCTCTGCATCTCAGGTTGACGTGTGGAACTGCTACTAAAGTTGTTCTTCTGCTTAGCACTAGTTCAAAGCCACTCTTTGATCAAAACTGCACATCAATAATCCTGACAGTGGGGTATCAAGTCTATATCATGTGATTTAGTGACCCACAAGGATGCAAAATAGTATTATTAAAAAAATAGATCAGGACACGAAATCCATGTTTTGTTTCATTTGGCCTGGCGGTGCAAGTCTTGATACCTAGTGGTGACTCATACCAATTTTAGTGCCATCATTTTAGCCAGATATCCCTCCTTGTGCTGACCAGTGGCATGCTGCCAAACTATCTGGCACTGTGCCCTCAGAAGATACATGTGAACATTTTCCATCCACCCCACTCAGCATTATTAGAATACTGTGATAATGAAAATATTGTGAGGGACTGTCATGATGCCTGCCCCCGGAAGACCAGACCAGGCCCAGCAGCCCCGGAAGCAGGCATCATGCCACTTGGAGCATGCCCAAAAGCCCCAGTTAGGGGCTGTTTGGGTGCAGTCCTGGCGCCTATGGCGCCAGGCTCATAAAGATAACTTACCTGAAGGAGACCATGCTGCATACTCACCTGAGGCAGACCATGCTGCATGAAGACTCAAGCCAAATGAGGTTTAGGAGGGACTATTTTACTGAAGGGACTATTTTGTTACTTGGGTGGGGCTGTGGAAGAATACTTACCTGGAACTTCTTCTAAGGCTATTTAAACCACGCCCGGACAGCCACACGTGCTTCGCGTTATTCTGCTTGCTGCACCGTAACGCTCACCGTGTTTTCAGCAGCTCCAGACACCTGAAACAAGAAGAAAAGAAGGATAAAGGTTAGAACAGGAGTTTTAACTTTAATCCTTACCTGAATCCTAATCCATTTCGTCAAGGAGCTGAAAGACAGAAGTCTTTGAAGCATTGCTTCGCATTCCTAGGGCGCCGCGCTGAACTCACCTGCTTGGCGGTACTTCAGCATTTCATCACGCTCTCTCCATCTCGCGGCCGCCCTCCGACACCTAAGGAGACAAAGACAGCAAGGTGAGCAAGGGGACTCTCTAAGGCTATACAAGCTACCCCCAAGGACTTACCTGATTTACCACGGGGGTACTCACCTCATCTCGGGTCGGCGCAGTCAACTCTGCTTCATCGCCGTACCCCGGCCCCTAAGGGGAAAACCACAATAGACTTACCTGAATCTTACCAATTGCCATTTGGAAATCTTCGAGTGGATTAATCAGCAACCTGCAAGGAATCGGACAGAGTGAAGATCGGACATTTGAACTCTTATGAACAATTGGACTTTAGAGTCAATACTGGAACTCACCAATTCCTCTTCGCCAGTGAAGTAACTAGTCATCAACGCGCCCCTGCGGTAGACGCAGGATGGAGAACTCATCCTTCCAAACCATCAGATGAGACTAAGGAGGGGACATCAAGAGTGATCTGTGGGAAGACAACGGAAGTGGGGAAGGTGGGTTGACACTCAATTCCACGGGTGGTTAATTCCCCTTCTCCTTTGCAGAAGAATATTCCTGCGAGCCAGACAAACTAGGCTGAGCGGGCCAGTCCACTCAGTCATCTCGGCGCTACACGTCACGCTGGTGGAAACAACAGCGGCCCAGTTCCGGTCGACGCCCCAGTGGGAACCAGGTGAGCGTAACAGAACGCGAAGCCTACCCACAAATACCCACCTGGGCGTCATGGAGACCTCGGAAACTGATCAGTTGGCCCAATTATTAGGGGAATTAAGGGCCGAAATGCATTCCGCCCGCCAAGAAACCAATGCCCTCAGGAGGGAACTGATAGTGTCAAAAGAACGAACTGATGAGTTGGCCAGACAACTATTACAGAGCCAGGCTGGACAAACACCTCTACCAGGACTTGGGGCAAGTCCAGCTCCTGTACCATCGAGTAACCCGGTGCAGATAAATTTACCTGGAGCCGTTCCTTTGGCTCCGCCTGAACGCTTTGCCGGAGACCCAAAAGGGTTTGCAACATTCATGAATCAATGCCGCTTGCACTTTTTATGTAGACTTGGAGTTTCCCTAACGATCAGGCCTTTGTACTGTCATATCTCAGCGGCAGTGCAGCGGATTGGTCCATTCCACTAGTTAACCAGGATGACCCGATTCTTCGAGATTTCCAGGGTTTTCGAAGAAGCATGGAAAGACTATTCGCCCGACACTCCCGAGGACAGGCTTTGGATAACGAACTTTTATCCCTACGGCAAGGTAACCAGGATCTTTTATCTTACATTGCAACTTTCAATAGATTAGTAGTGGAAACCGAATGGCCTGAAGCCAAGCGAATCACATTATTCCATCGAGGACTTCGGGGAGAACTCAAAGATGTTTTGGCCCAAATCGTGAACCCGCCTCAGGACTGTGCTGAATATATAGATCTAGTGGTCCAGCTCGATCACAGACTTCAAACCAGGAAGGCTGACCGAACCAAGTTTGAGAACAGGGTGTTGGTTAAAACCCACGTAAGCTCCAAGGGAGTAGATGTCTCAGAACCTATGCAAATCGGGGGGTTAAAGGACCCTTAACCAGAAGGAAAGAGATAGAAGACGGCAACTGCAATTATGTTTATATTGCGGAACTACTGGTCATTTTCTTCGGAACTGCCCTGTAAAACCACCCAAGAAAGTTATAGGAGCAGCAGACGAAAACCATGTGAAATCTGACTCGGGAAACGACCACGCCCGGCAAGCGTAGAGGTCTGCTTGCCGAGCTTAAAGAAGGACACTCTGACCTCGCATTTCACCATACCCATGGTCCTTGTAGATCCAGAGCAGCCATCACGCATGCACGCGGTAAAGGCGTACGTAGACAGTGGAGCCATAGGAAATTACTTGGACTGGGAATTGGCTACCAGGATGAATCTATCTCTCACCCGCAAGACCACGGCCGATGTTGTCACCACTGTAGATGGAACGGAAATTGCCTCTGGACCCGTAACTCATTCCACTGCAGAGATGACATTGCTGAGTCAAGATGGGCATCGAGAGGCTATGGTGTTTGACTTAATCAAGGCCCCACAGTTTCAGCTGATACTGGGGATACCTTGGTTGGAAAAACATAATCCCTGTATTGATTGGCGAGAGAAGAGACTAACCTTCCCAGAATGTGCTCACACCTGCTACCCAAGGAAAACTCAAAACTCAATCCTGGCCCCAGTAATTCCAGTAGCCATACAATTACCTGTTGAATACCAAGACTTTCAGGATGTCTTCCAAAAGGAACAGGCAAACACCTTACCACCTCACAGATCGTATGATTGTCAAATAGATCTTGTACCTGGAGCACAACCACCTTGCAGCAGAATCTATGCCCTTACGGAACCCGAAAATCTCCATTTGCGCCAGTACCTAGACCAGTACCTTGCTAATGGCTTCATTCACCCGTCCAAGTCCCCTGCATCTTCAGCTTTGTTCTTCGTACCGAAAAAGGAAGGCGACCTTAGAACATGTATAGACTACCGCGCACTGAATCAGATAACCATCAAGAATCGATACCCACTGCCTTTGATCCCAGAACTACTAGACCAGGTGAAGGACGCTTGTATATACACGAAACTAGACCTTCGGGGGGCATATCATCTGGTACGTGTCAAAGAGGGTGACGAATGGAAGACTGCTTTTCGCACCAAGTACGGACTATTTGAGTACCAGGTGATGCCCTTCGGACTATGCAATGCACCAGCAGCCTTCCAGTTCTTCATGAACGATGTCCTCCGAGAGCTTATCGACGTTTGTGTGGTCGTTTACATCGACGACATCTTAGTATACTCTTTATCAGAATCTGAGCATGTAAAACACGTCCGAGCAGTCCTAGAGAAGTTACGCCAGCATAACATTATATGCTAAACTGGAAAGTGCATCTTCCACACTACGGAAGTGGAATTCCTTGGATTTATTCTGACCCCGAGAGGAATCCGATGGATACACGAAAAGTGGATGCCATTCTTAATTGGCCTTCGCCAAGTTCAATCAAAGGAGTTCAAAGCATGCTTGGCTTTGCCAATTTCTACCGCAGGTTTATCCCGGACTTCTCGCACATTGTACATCCCATTACAACGCTATTGCGAAAAAACAAACGCTTTGTGTGGACAGAGGAAGCCGAGAACGCCTTCCAAGAGTTAAAAGCTAAATTCACATCTGCTCCCATATTAAGACACCCGCGCCCCGAGCTTCCCTACATAGTGGAAACAGATGCATCCAGTTCAGCCATGGGAGCAGTCCTTTCCCAAAAGGATCCCGAAACTAACCAGCTTCACCCAGTGGCATTTTGGTCAAGAAAATTTTCAGCCCCCGAATTAAACTATGCCATAACCGACAAGGAGCTGCTGGCCATCAAGTCCGCCTTCAAGGCTTGGCGGCACTATCTACTGGTGCCAGACATACCATCACGGTCATCACCGATCACCGCAACTTACAATACCTAAAGACAGCCAAAGCCCAATCTTCGCGCCAACTCCGTTGGCATTGTTCTTCGCCGAGTTTGATTTTGTAATAACCTATCGACCAGGTTGTAAGAATGGTAAAGCAGACGCCTTGTCCCGGATTGGAATGGAGAAGCAGAAATAACTTTAGAACCCGTACCCATAATTCCGGAACAGAGAATCCTTGGCCTGACATCCATACAGACACTGGAGGACATTCAAAACAAGATCCACCAACTCTTTGATTCCGTTGCCCTACAGGACTGGGCAAAGAAAGGTCCAGAGTACTCTGTCATCGATGATTTACCTTATTACCAAGGCCGGCTATTTTTACCGCAAAAAGAACTACAGGAACTTGTCATTTCCATTACCATGACACCTTAATAGAAGGGCATCCGGGGATTGCAAAAACCGAAGCTAAAATTAGGAAGCAATTTTGGTGGCCACCTGGCGAAAGGATGTCAAGTCATTTGTCATGTCTTGTGGCATTTGCGCACAAAATAAAGGGCAAAAGAAAAAACCTGCTGGATTATTGCAACCATTAGACATACCACCTACCCCTTGGCATACCTTGTCATTAGACTTTATCACGGATTTACCCCGTACCAAGGTTACAATACCATTCTAGTTATTGTAGATCTTTTTTCTAAAATGGCCCACTTCATTCCTTTAAAAGGGATACCTTCAGCTTCAATCCTGGCCAAGGAATTCTTGAAAATGTTGTCCGCCTGCATGGCTTTCCTTCAGTGTTAATTTCAGATCGGGGCAGTCAATTCATTTCAACATTTTTGGAGGAAATGCTGCCAACTGACACAAATTGATGTAAGGCTTTCGACCAGTCACCACCCTCAGACCGACGGTCAAATGGAGAGGACCAACCAGACTCTTGAACAGTACCTCCGTTGTATGCTACATCAGTCTGAGGGGAATTGGAAAGACATTCTGTGGATCGCAGAGTATGCATACAATAATTCCGTACACTCAGGAACTGGACAAAGTCCTTTTTTACCATTTTGGGCACCATCCTCGAACCTCGGATTTGGACTCACCCCAGCATGTAGAGATGCCCGCAGTGGACCATCTCCACGCTGTTATTACACAAGCCTTTAAAGAAGCAACCATCCATTTGCAAAAGGCTAAGGAAAAATACAAAAAGGATGCGGATCAGCACAGAAGTGAAGCTCCTCATACCAAATAGGGGACCAGTATGGTTAGCCACTAAGCACTTACCACTCAAGGGGACTCGGACCTTTAACCCCAGGTATTTGGGACCTTTTTCTGTCAAGGCAATTATTAACGCAGTGGCCGTCAAGTTGGACCTACCTGCTCGTATGCGAATCCATCCCGTCTTCCACATGTCTCTTTTGAAGCCAGTGCAACCAGGAACTAGGCTAACCACTCCACCTGAACCTATCCTCATAGACGGGGAGCCCGAGTTCGAAGTCAAGAATATTTTGGACTCAAAAAGAGTGAGATCAAAACTCTTTTACCTAATTGACTGGAAAGGTTATGGTCCGCAGGAAAGGTCTTGGGAACCTAGTGACCAGTGCATGCACCTCGTTTAGTGAAGAGGTTCCATCGGGAATTTCCAGACAAACCACGGCCAAGGGGAGAAACGACTTTAGGAGGGCCTTGAGGGGAGTGCTGTCATGATGCCTGCCCCCGGAAGACCAGACCAAGCCCAGGAGCCCCGGAAGCAGGCATCATCACTTGGAGCATGCCCAAAAGCCCCAGTTAGGGGCTGTTGGGTACAGTCCTGCGCCTATGGCACCAGGCTCATAAAGATAAAGTCAGTCCTGGCGCCATGGGCGCCAGGCTCGTTTTGATAACTTACCTGAAGCAGACCATGCTGCATACTCACCTGAGGCAGACCATGCTGCATGAAGACTCAAGCCAAATGAGGCTTAGAGGGACTATTTTACTGAGGGACTATTTTGTTACTTGGTGGGGCTGTGGAAGAATACTTACCTGGAACTTCTTCCAAGGCTATTTAAACCACGCCCGGACAGCCACACGTGCTTCGCGTTATTCTGCTTGCTGCAGCGTAACGCTCACCGTGTTTTCAGCAGCTCCAGTCTTCAGCCACGCCCGCTTCAGTCCTGGGACTCCTGAAACAAGAAGAAAAGAAGGATAAAGGTTAGAACAGGAGTTTTAACTTTAATCCTTACCTGAATCCTGATCCATTTCGCCACGGAGCTGAAAGACAGAAGTCTTTGAAGCATCGCTTCGATTCCTACGGCGCCGCGCTGAACTCACCTGCTTGGCGGTACTTCAGCATTTCATCACGCTCTCTCCATCTCACGGCCGCCCTCCAACACCTAAGGAGACAAAGACAGCAAGGTGAGCAAGGGGACTCTCTAAGGCATATACAGCTACCCCCAAGGACTTACCTGATTTACCACGGGGGGTACTCACCTCATCTCGGGTCGGCGCAGTCAACTCTGCTTCATCGCCGTACCCGGCCCTAAGGGAAAACCACAATAGACTTACCTGAATCTTACCAATTGCCATTTGGAAATCTTCGAGTGGATTAATCGGCTACCTGCAAGGAATCGGACATAGTGAAGATCGGACATTTGAACTCTTATGAACAATTGGACTTTAGAGTCAATACTGGAACTCACCAATTCCTCTACGCCAGTGAAGTAACTGGTCATCAACGCGCCCTGCGGTCGACGCAGGATGGAGAGCTCATCCTTCCAAACCATCAGGTGAGACTAAGGGGGGACATCAAGAGTGATCTGTGGGAAGACAACGGGAGTGGGGAAGGTGGGTTGACACTCAATTCCACGGTGGTTAATTCCCCTTCTCCTTTGTAGAAGAATATTCCTGCGAGCCAGACAAACTAGGCTGAGCGGGCCAGTCCAGTCAGTCATCTCGGCGCTACACGTCACGCTGGTGGAAACAACAGCGGCCCAGTTCCGGTCGACACCCCCGTGGGAACCAGGTGAGCGTAACAGGGACTCAGAATTCAAAAGTTAGTGGTGATCAATTATATTGACAATGAAAGAGAGAGCCATATTCAGAGACATGTCTGAGCTAGTCATTAAGCAGGTGATAAACCACCCAGATACATTGGAAATATTTAGTGAATTAATTTGAAACAGTATACACAGTTTTATGTTCAATATCTGTCTACAGTTAACCAATTCTGGGATAACTCGATCCACCCGACCTTCAGGTGGTTCAAGGTCATACATGTTTCATACTTTTGTGAAAATTTCGAGGAGCTCCAGTGATGGCACGAAAAGGTCCTGCGAGGGAGTGGCCCTATGACTTGCTCCTGGCATTCCCCCACAGAGCACTGAGGCACATTCAACCTTTTTAGTTTGGTCGAAACGTTGCCCGAGCCAACTGTGCCAGTGTATGTATTACTATGTATGTGGATTGGATTTGTGGACGGATGCAGAGTAGTTTTGCTTGCTGTTTCCGTGCTATAGAGAATCCCTCTAGTCAGGATTGGGGGTTGACCCTTGCAAGTCATTAATCGGACGCAGTCTGAATGTATGAATGGCTTGCCTGTCCAGTCATAGCCCTATCTCTGGCACTTCCACTTCCCCCCCGCCCTATAGCTGCAACAGTAGCCCTGATATGTGAAGGCTCCCAGGCCCTGATTCAAGGATTATTTGCACCAAAAAAACAGAATTTGTGCGCCATTCTGCCCGCAAATCCCTGTTTAACAAATAATCCATGAATCAGGGCTCCAATCTCTTACCTCTCCATCTTGCACACGGAAATTCATGGATTCATCTGCTTGCTACCTGTTTGGCATAGATAGCTTTCCTATGAAAGTTCTTCCGGTTAAAATGAGATTAGAAATTCTACCTCTGGGCTCCTATCATTCTAAATGGACAACAAGCAGCCCTGTTGATAAGCACTGTCCACATCATGGGAACATTTTGAAAATGTTTTTGTCCTTTGTATTCCTCTGTATGGAAACAATGGTTGAAACCGCTCCGGTTCAAATATGGCATGCAGATATGCACTGTGTGTGTGATGGTTGACCTGGATCATGTACTTTATGGTATTTCAAAATATGTATTTAAAGCATGTAGACTAAGAGGAAAGAGAGTGACCAAACTATGTAACCTAGATTGTTTGGATCCTGCAATATAATTTTTATGAGGTCGCATTTACATTTTGTTATGTATGTATTTAGTGTGCAAGGTAATGATGAGCACTTGTTCATTACATGCATGGTATAATCATTTGTATGCCCTCTTATTGCATTCATTGTTTGCATTTAAGATGTTGTTAATGCTTAGTTGTATATTTTGTATAGTGCTTTGTTATACATTGTTTCATTAGTCCCTCTATCAATTGTGTTTGGTGGATGAATTAGTTATCTGTTTAGTTTGAGTCTTAAAGTAAAAAATGCAAGCTCGGAATCTGAGAGTAAGCGTCTAAGCATTGTTCTTGGACATGGATCACCCAGTTGTTAAATGTTTAGTAGCAAAGATTTGGCAGCCATAGCATAACAATGTTAAAAAATATCTTGTATTTTGTTGTTGTTAGTGCTGTACATTTTATGTATTGATCTGAAAAAAAACATATTCACTGTTCTGTGTGCTGCTTGCTGTACTGTTGCTTGATCATTAATATAAAAAAAAAAGATTGCATGCAGAAGAAGGTGCTGTTTGGTACCAGAACACGCAGGTGCCGCTCACAAAGTGGGTTCTGATTGCTTGGCAAACAAGCTTTGAATTCCCTCCTCTAATGCCATGAGCCATGTGTCATGTTTTCCGTGTTGTCCATCCGTCATGATTCCTGGTCCCTCCATGCCCCCCCCCGACTGGAAAGAAAATACCTTTAAAAGTCTTTATATGTGTGTGTGCATGTTTGAGATTTTCAAATGTTATGCAATATGTCTGTGTGTGCGTTGTGGGTAAACATTTGAATGAATGGGTCCGTGTGTGAGTCAGTGTATGCTGTAAGCATTTGTGTGTGTGTGTGTATGCGTAACCAGCAATGGTGTATGTGTGTGTGCACTTTTGTGATGGGTTGATGTGTTTAGTATCATAAAAAAAGATAGTTACAGTGATAATACTGCCATATATTGTGGGTACAAGATCATAAAAAATTGACTGTGGCAATGTTGGGATATATTGTTGGCCGAGTGATTTACAGTGGTAATGTTTGCTTATAGTCTGCTGAAGAGTGCATTTGCTTACTTACCTGCTGATCCTATTGTGATTCAAAGTAGTTTCTTGGTTGCACTTGCTTCTCTAAGTTCTGTAGAGTTCAGTTGCACGCTTAGCTTTGGATCCTGTTGTGACACATAGCTGATTCTTGCTTGCACTTGCACCTCCTATTCGTAAACCAATTTTCAGCGTGGAGCACCACAGAGTGCTGATGAGTGCAGTTGCATGCAGTTGGAAGCAGTGGGAGGCAGATGAAGTAAGTTAAGGGGCCAGTTTCTTATGTTACCAGCTGAGTAATGTCCTAGGTTTATTCAAATGTGTCTGATTTTGACAGCATATGATTCATCCAGTGCTTTATTTGTGAGAAAATAAGTGTCAGTGCCCAAATATTTTCTAGAACGCCTATTACACATTAGGGTGGGCAACTCTCCGTCCACTGTTGACACTATCCATGGCTGTTCCATACTATATAAGCATATTTTGGTTAAAATGGCAACTCCCAGCGGTTAATTGACAGTTATGAACCACTACGCGATTTACAGATATCAATCAACATAACATATTAGCTGTGTCTTGAAATAAACTACATTTTTAAGTGTTCCTTTCAAACACATCATCGTTAACATTTTCCTCTGATACTTTTGGTGGAAAGTGGAACATGATATCTACAGAAAAAAAACTTACTTACTTAACTGATGAACTTGCCTATCAAACACTACAGCAAAATTAGCTTACATGGGTTGTCACTCATAACAGGAACTCCTCTTCGATATGGATCTGTTCACTGACCTTGTCCCTATGCAGGGGTGCTGGCTGGTGACTGTCCTGTTGTTGTCAACCTACCCTGATGGTTATTGGAGCAGAGCATTTGAAGCAATGTAATGCAGGCTGCGTGGAGCAGTGTGTGGACATGGCAAGCATCAGTGCCCAGCATTGTCACCTTCCTACTCATTGTTTTTCATGTAAATTGATGAATACGTTTGCCAACCTGGGTTAGCAGGTTCATGAATAACAGTGAGCTAGCCCATGCAGAATGCTGTCAAGTACATACTTTTTGTTATATTATTATGACTGACTGCCAATTAAAATAATACATTTGCCAAAACAATTCAACATAATCAAGAAGGAATCAGCAATAAGTTCATGTACTCAGAAATAAGTGCCATGTGCCCCCCTCTCCCACAAATGAAGCACTGGATTCACCTGGTTTATACACTGCTCTATGTAACCCCAACACACCTTCAACGCCTGATGTTCATGGGGACCCTTTAGGATACTCTACAATGTCCTAAGGGCATGTGGTCTATAGTCTACAACTAATACCAGCCTTACATCCATGCCCTCTATTCTGGTGGGCAAGAAGATCACAGACTTTGATCACGCTAATAGCATGAGTATAGGGGATTTGGTGTGGTTTGCCCATTAAAGAAAAGTGTACTCTGATTGCATTGGAGCTTATTACTGCTTCTAGGGTAGATCTACCCCCCCCCCCATGCACCGGGTGATCTTGATCAAGCAGTCTCTCTTAATACATCAGACCGTGAGCTACCAACAACTCATGCAAAATGCAATAGAATCAAAACATCTTTATAAAAGATCAAATCTGGGAGACCATCATATCAACCTCCCAGAGCATTTGCAACCCCTGCACCCTGGCATGCATATTGCCCATCTGGACCAGATTCTCCCCTCTCCTTCAATCCCCAGATATAAGATAAACAAATGTATAAAACTCTGAAAAAGGATTGCCCCCCTCAAACCTACTTCTTACTCTGACAATATCATCTCGGGCCTCCTTCATTAAACAATTGAAGAGCCTGGTGCTCAGCGTGCTCCTCAGCATCATTAATGCCTCCCTCAAAGAAGGGTTATTCCTGGACACAGTCAATGCTAGTCTCATGAACTCTTTCGAAAACAACAACACTAGATCCAAATGACCTGGCAAACTACTGGACCATTACAAACCATCCATTTATTGGCAACATCTTGGAAAAAGTAGTTGCAATGCAACTATTCACCAGAATCAAACACCTTCAACTCCTAAATGGCTATCCGTCAGGGATCCACCCTTAGTGTAACATTGAGACAGCCATCGTCCAGGTTTTGGATGATGCCCTCCAACTCTTGGATAAGGGGGCCTACTCATTCTCCTTACCATCTCAGCTGCATTCAACACTGTTGACTACCACATTCTCTTCTCCCTTCTTTCAGATAGGTATGGATTCTCTGGCACTGTCCTGAACTGGTTAACCTCAAACCTCTTGTGCAGACACCAGGCCATCCAGAGGAATTTGTTGCAATCTCTTCAATTTCAAGGCTCGCGCGGAGTCCACCAAGGCTCTATCCTCTCATTAATCCTTTGTACCCTTTTCATGGAGTCTTTAGGCATTCTCCTCAAAGATCCTGATATAGCCATCCATGAATACACGGACACACTCAGTTGTGCATAAGAGTATATAGCACACAGGACATCATTCTTCTCTGTGATTAGCTTGCCATCATCCAAACCTGGATGTCAACTTCATACCCCAAACTAAACCCATTGAAGACTGCATTTGTCCTCATTGGTCCATCCGCTAAACAACCGCTTGCACCATGAAGGATTTCATTGACAACTCTAAGGCCTTGTGGTCTCACACATGGATGGGGGGAATGCCCTGCTGATGGGACTCCCAGCTGCTCACCTGGCTCCCCTAAAAGCAGTCCACCTCTCAATCAACCCTTCCTACGTGAACTATATAGGCTTCCTCTCTGGGCAAGGGTAATGTTTAAGAATCCACATATCGGGGGGCGTGGCTAGCAGCCATCCGATGAGGACGTGAGCCCGTGCTGCTCCCGCGCCACTGGCCTTATCCTGCCGAAATCCTGCTAAAATATATATCCGAGCTGAACCCTGAAATACTCCAGCGGTGTGTGAGACTCTCCTGCACCGAATCGCGGTGCTCTGACGCAAATCCGTAAAAGGAATCGCCGTCCAGATAGAGTGGAAGTTGTAGGAACTGTGACAAGTGCGGAGCCCAAGATGGCCGCCATAACTGCGAGCGCGCACTAACTGTCGGCCGGCGGCCAGCGCACGCCAGGAACAGCTCCACCGGGCTCTGCAGTCAATATCCTGACCGCGGTGGCGGGGCGGTGCAGCGATCACACGTCCAGCCCGCCTGGCGAACGCCTCTGCCTGCGCGAGAACCCCTCCGAACCGGGGGCCTGAAGAGGGCCGGAGCGGGAAGCTTGGCGTGTCAGTGTTGGCGCGGAAGAAGACGCACGGCGCACCGGCGGGTGATCTGACTAGCGCCCCCCCTACAACCGCTACTCGAGGCCTGGAACATCCGGCGATGTGGTAAGGAGTGGGGAAGGTGGGATAGAGAGCGCTAGCGAACCGCCTTCCCTCCCCCCACGGGCGAATGACCTCCAGACGGAGCTGTGATCCCTACTGGCGCCTGCTGACAACTTGGGCTGCGAAACCCCTCTTATTTCTAGGACACAACAGGGACGTGCAGCCCAGTGCGTGTGGCCGCTACCAGGGGACAGAACCACAGGGCCCCGGTGGGTGCTATAAAGCGGTGACCGACTCGCAATTCATGCACCCACACCGTCTTGGCCCCCAGAGCTGCTGAAAGCGTGGCTAATAGACATTGTTTGGACAAGGGAACTGTAAAGCTAGCACAAGCATAAATACCCACCGGTCGCAACGTGCCCGGCACCACCATCAATAACTTACCAATAGTGCCTACCCCCAGCACCTGCCGGACCCCCCTCCCCCGGGACAGACATCAGCACACTGCAACAGTACCACGACAAGCAGAGAATGGGTAAGGAGAAGCCCAGGAAAACATCCACACAGAGCAGGATCGAGCAGTATGCAGCTATGCCAGCACCCCGCTCACCAGAGAGGCCACCGTCGGTCGACCCGGATCATGTGGACAATATTTCTCTAAGAGATATCATGAGCGGCATCACCAACTCTCTGAAACCAAGGATGGCCTGCGAGGTGTAAATCGGCAAGTGGCGAGTATGCTAGCACGGATAAAGACCCTGGAAGCAAGAGTGGACGATAGCAAGGGTAGATCCCGGCGCAATAATATCCGCATAATCGGCCTGGAAAAAGCCGAAGGGGAATGCATGGAACTCTTCCTTGAGGACTGGTTGACGAATATCTATGACAGAGAGGCATTCTCTGAATTCTTCTCTATCGAGCGGGCCCACCGCATCCCAGCTGGCAAAGTGACACCAGGAGCTCCACCACGCACAGTAATTGCCAAATTTTTGAACTATAGAGATAGGGACACGGTCTCCAACTGGCTAGATCGAAGGCACGGTCACATTCAACGGATCCAAAATAGCCTTCTTCCCCGATTTCACCAGGGAGGTACAGAAAGCACAACAGCCATTTGACCCGCTCAAGAAGCGTCTACAATCAATGGGTGTCAAATATGGACTGCTCTTCCCTGCCCAACTCAAGATATTCCATGGGGGCACGACCGTGCACTTCACCGACCCCAGAGAGGTGTGGAAGTGGGCCGAACGGCACATAGAAGGGGACTGGAACACAGAGGGAAGAAGGAGGGATAGACGCAATAGTCCTCGCCCAGAACGTCTGCCAGAACAGGGCCAACAGCAGCGGCCACAACCAGGAAATCCGCTGCGGGAAGAAATATGAAATGGGAGCAGTTTTGGGCAGAATGCCAAAGCTAGTAAGCCTAGGAGCACCACAAATCTCTCACCTCCCACGCCAATCTATGCACGGAATACAACCAGGCCAGTGGCCGAACAGCCACCCGCCCCACGAGCTAAGACTAAAACTATAAAGAAGTCCGCGACAGCACCACGGACAGATGCTGTGAAATCTACGAAGTTCATGTGCCACTGAGGGTGGCTTAGTTAAGGTTTACTTGTTCTGTTCAAATTTTAGATGACAGATACTCCAGGTTGGGTGGGAGTATAGTGAGGGGGGGTAGGTAACACTACCGGGGCAGTAGATGCCTCCAGGGGAACGAGGGATGGAGTTGGGGGGAGGGGGAGTTCTTATTCTTGCTCTGGGTTTTGTCTTTATTTTTGTTCATGTATGGTCCGACAACACTAAATATTCACTCCTACGAACCCACATCACATGGCGAAACAACAGACCGTGCATCTTCCCGGAATCCTACATATACTGCCCAACAGTAACCCGCCCCCCAACCAGATGACGAATGCTAGATCTAATACAAAATCATTACGTCTCCTGACATGGAATGTCAATGGGTTGGGTAGTGGGATAAAACGCAAACTGGTCACCCAAGCGTTAAACAGGCAAACGCCGGATGTGGCGTTGCTCACAGAAAGACACCTGGCGGGCACCACATGCAACCTATTTAAACGTGGTAACTATCGCACAGCACTGCACTCGGGTTTTACTTCAGGCTCCAGAGGGGTCCTCATACTGATCCATAAGAAGCTGCCGCTCATACTTTCCAGTGTGTCACAGGACACAGGAGGCAGATTCATGCATATGACAAGAACCCTATGGAATCGAACCATAACAATACTAGCTGTTTATGCACCACCTGTGCTGTTGCCAAACCTGATAGAAGAGATAACCCCCCTGATAGTAGAGGACTCCTCAGACACACTAATTCTTGGTGGCGACTTTAATGATGTTATGAACCTGGGTATGGACCGTACACACCTAAGGGGCAGGAATCCCGACATGCACACAAGGCTAGCCACCTTCACATCAGCACTGGGACTGAGGGATGTATGGCGTGACCTTCACCCCGAGAATCGAGAATACTCTTTCCACTCGGGCGCCCATGCATCCCTCTCTAGACTGGACTATTTCTTCGTTCCAACCACAGAGGTGCATAGAGTACTACTCCCGCGTGGCATCTCTGACCACTCGCCCCTACTAATAGAACTATCAACCTCAAGGCCAATCCCTCCACCTTCATGGCGCCTTAACAACTATTACTTAGGCTTCCCGGAGCTTGTAGAACGTATTCAAGAAACCACAACCAATTACTTTGAACTAAACGCAGGGTCAATTGATAACCCAGGATTGTTGTGGGAAGCGTATAAGCCGGTATTGCGGGGAGAGATTATCTCCTGGACAACGGCGCACAAAAAGGCTCAAATACAAAAAGTAAAAGAGGCTGAAGAACAGGTGGAACGTGCAGAGCGCGCACATCTGGCGCGAGACCTGCCTGAAATGAACCGAGCACTGGTCCTTGCCCAAAAAAAAATACACAATGTAGCCCTAGACAACGCTAAACAGGCGCACACCACGATGCGCGCCAGATTATATGAGACTGGAGATAAGGCGGGTAAAATGTTAGCCTGGCTGGAGTGCAGGGATGAAGGGCACAAACAGGTCAGGATGATCAAACCCGACAATTCGGAACCGCTGTGGACAGATCAGGCTATTGCAGAAGGCTTCGCAGCTTACTATGCAACGCTCTATGGGTCACCAGAAGCCCCCACTGACCTCTTCGTGTTAAACGGGATCACCCTTCCTAGCCTAACGGGCACACAGAGAGATCTACTGGAGGCAACCATTACTGAAGAGGAACTAGGGTTGGCCATGTCACAATTACATCCCGGGAAAACACCGGGGCCGAACGGCTTCCCGGTGGAGACATGGAAAAGGATAGAACCAAGTGCGATACTCCCACATCTCCTGCAGATGTACACACACTCGAGGAAGCAAGGACAGCTCCCCCCAGAACTAAGGAGGGCAACTATAATAGTGATCCCCAAACCAGATAGGCCTCCAGAGAAATGTAGTTAGTACAGGCTGATTTCGCTAATCAACACTGAAACCAAAATCCTGGCGAAAGCATTAGCAAATCGACTGCAGAAAGTTATCCTGTCACTTATACATCCAGACCAGTGCGGCTTTATGCCCCAGAGGTCTACGCGTATGAATATACACAGACTGCACGCTGCACTCGAAAAATCCTCCCTCCTGCGGGGTCCCTTGGCGCTATTAGCAATAGACTTTGAGAAAGCCTTCGGCTCGGTGCATTGGCCAGCACTGTGGGAAATAATGCGTCGAATGGGTTTCGGTAACCAATTCCTGGGATGGGTGCAGTTGCTATACAAGTCCCCAGAGGACATGACCAGAGTAAATGGGTGGCTCTCGCAGCCATTTAAATTGGGCAAGGGGACACGACAGGGCTGCCCCTTGTCTGCAATGCTTTTTGCGCTTGCCATAGAGCCGTTGGCGATTCTGCTAAGAGAATCACAAATGTGGAAGGGCTTCCGGTGGACAGATGATTGGGAGGATAAGGTCTCACTATATGTGGACGACCTGCTCCTGTATCTATCAGACCCCATAACCTCTTGTCCTGCAGTGATACGCTTACTGAAGGAATACGAATCCTTTAGTGGTTTGAAGGTAAACTGGTCGAAATCCACACTGTTTCCACTGAGAGAGATGGGTAGCGTAGGGATACAGAATTGCCCCTTTCGTATAGAAGCTGACCAGTTTCGCTACCTGGGGGTTCAGATAACAATGAACTTAAACGATTACGTAGAAAAAACCTCCACCCAATCATAAACTGCTTTGCAGAGGACGTCAAACACTGGAACGCCCTGCCACTCACCCTACTGGGGAGAGCAGCACTATTTAAGATGATGGCACTACCTAGATTCCTGTACATACTCCAAAATGCCCCGTTACACATCGCCAGACTGGAGTTTCACAAAATCGACAGAATCCTCTGGAAACTCCTGTGGAACAATGGACACCCGAGAATAGCGCTCCACATCCTGCAGCGCTCCATCTGGGAGGGAGGCATAGGATTGCCGCGTAAACAGACGTACTATTGGCGAGTCAGATGGCAGTAATAAACGACCTATTACACGGCAACCCCTCGCTACCTCACATTAAATCTGATACCCTGGATGGAACGAGCATAACCCCACTAGAGTCCATATACCAGAAAACTAATATCAACACTACCAAAACAATGGCTGCTCACCGGGCTTTAATCTGGGAAGAGGCACATAAACATATAAATAAACTGGGAAGGGAAAACCACACCGGTACAGCCACTGTGGTTAAATAAACACATCCCTGAGCTGGACAGGCTCCCAAAATGGCGGAACTGGATAACTGCGGGAATAACAAAAGTGGGGGATGTGATTCGGAACGGGGGAATTGTGCCATTTGAGAGGTTGGTGGAGGAGTTCAACCTCCCTGTCACTGACCGATACCGGCATATGCAATTAAGTCATGCCCTACAGCGGTACTTGCCTGACCTGCGGGACATGGCAGACTGCACCCCCATAGAGAGGAACCTGTTCCTAGATAGCATAGACGCCAAAATCACCTCGGTGATGTATAATGTTCTCACCTCGTTTGCCACACCGAAGCTAAAGAGTCTAAAGTCTAAATGGGAAAGGGATGTGGGAGAAATACTGCCTGAAGACTGGATAACAATCCTAATGTACCCGAGAGAAACCGCCATTTCGGCCAGATTACACCTTGTCCAGCTCAAAATCCTTCATAGAGTCTACTATCCAAGGGTCGCATTGTACCGATGGGGTAAATCCACAGACCCGAATTGCCTGCGCTGCCACCAGGAAGAGGGCACCTTTTTCCACATTATATGGGGCTGTCCGCACATCACGCTGTACTGGCAACGCTGCTGCGACACACTTAGTAAGGTACTGGGTCGGACTGTGCCCAGAGATCCTAAATTGATGTTGCTGGGTGTCGAGGACGAGTGTGAGATGTCTCGCACTAATAAGCTACTGTTTGCAACCACCACGGCATGATCAAGCGCAACATTGCCAAGCTACGGGGTTCGGATGTAACTCCTGAGCATGCACAATGGATAGATGATGTAGATGCCTGCATTGCGATGGAGCGAAGAGTATATGTGGCCAGAGGATGTCCTGGGAAAGCGGGGAAAATCTGGGAAAAGTGTGAGAACGCACAATAAGACTTTTGTATGACATAGGCCGGTGGCCAGAATGTAATTGCAATGCAAGAGTGTACAAGTAATTGTTAACATATCCTTACGTTGTTGAAAGACGGACCTTATTTTCTTTTGTGATGTTATTGGTTGTTGAACCCCTTCAGGGTCATTGTTCTTTTTTGTGTATTATGCAATAAAATCAATAAAAATGTTTAATCAAAAAAAATGAATCCACTTATCATCTACAAAGCAGTCACGAGTAGCACACCAGTGGGCCTGGTGGCTAAACTCTGCATATCTGGAAACACATGCTCCACACATAGAAAATCGACCAACCAGCTTGAATAACAACTCGTCCAAAAAGAGAGTACCTGCAAACAATCCTTCTCCTGTCACATGCCCACCCTCTGGAACTCGATCCTTGTGTCGGCTAAGAATGCCCCTACAATTCTCCAATTGCAAATCCCTCAAATCATGTCTTTTTCTATCACCTGACCAAAGACTATTTACAATGGACGTACATACTAATGCACAGACCTCAACTCCCAGTACTGTGCTTCTGTTAAAAGGTGCCAGCCCAATTGTTGCGAATAACATTTTATAGAGTGCTCCACTGCTCTCGAGATAGATCCACAGTTTAAACAATGACATAACAAATACATTAAAATCTTTCTCATGTACTTTGAAAGCCTCAAATGACTGTTGGGTATCTCTGACACACACTCTATATTTATAGAAGACACTTTAGTCTTTTCTGATGCCTCTTTTTCTTCTACTTCTAGAGTTGGCTCTTTGTACCCACCGATGGAAAATCCACTAAATTTCACAAACTTAGACACTTCATCAATTTCTGTTTTGAAATCAGTCTGAGCATAAGGCCCTTTGGCTAACGTGCATGCAATGGATGGGGATGCAACTCTGACACCAAATAATTGAACCTGAGGATGGCAAAGTTTTCATTTTTATTACCAATTGTTTAAAACAGGCAGTTACAGCAGACATTAACAGACGTATGCTAGAGTGCTCAGTTAATTTCAAATACAAAACACATGTATATACTAATAATTTGTCATACGTGATGTCATACTATGTGGCAAATGAGAAAAACCTATGAGGAGTTGTGATAGGCTCAAGGGGAACATCTAAGTATACTTTCAATAAGGGGTAGGATTGTGATTGGATTTCTACTGTCAGGTGGACAATTTATGCCTATCTCTAAAACATGTAATGTTCAATACTATTAAGTACACAGTATATCATTGGCTTTTAATCTATAAGGCCCTTCATTATATGGCCGTCTACAATTGGTTTACATGCTCGTGCCAAGTCTGCAACATTCTGTTCACTTAGCAACACGTAAGTGCAGGCCCAGGTTCCAGGAGGTGGACTTGACTTTACCTCCCCACCAATTAGCCTAACATCTCTCATCACCCATGCATTCTGCCATGAAGGTTGTCTTTGAACTTGGCCTTGCAAAGTATTCTTGTCTGTGAGAATATAAGGAAGAGCGAGAACTCACTATCGTTCCTCTATGACTCCAAGCATAACTCTATTTCCATCATTGGCTCATATGATAAGAGACCACAATTTGGTCCATTTCCAGCATTTAAATGCCTTAAATGAATAAAACTTGGCATGCTTGGTGTTCTTTCTTTCCACCTTAACAAGGGATGATTCAGTTTCTCATGTTCACCGCCTTCAAAAATAGATAACCGGCCTTGGCTGCTTTAACTTTGACACCAGGCCAAACAGCCTTGCCATTCCTATGCACGATCTCAGTTAATTCTTGCTGCGACACAGTTCTTGGCTTTTCTGCTACATGGGTCCTGGTTTACTAAATTCATGACACTGATGTCCAGTTTCTATACAATGGCGGCTCTGCCTGCAGTCTATTCACTACATTTAGCCAGCTTTAAGGTCACTTAGTCTACTTGCGTTATAGCATCTGTATAGTCCTTGAAAGGCTTGCATTTTCTGCAGTGCGTCACACACGTGCAATCTTCTTTTCACATATGAAAGTTTACTCGATTCTTTACCTCATCATCAGTTTTCATAAGGTCCGTGCATTTTCTTCAGCCAGTCTTCTCAGGGTGTCACGTTTGTCTCTTGTGATGTCACTGGCTCCTCTTTCACTCTTTTTCATATTCCTACAGGGAGTGCCTCCCTTAGATGTGTGTCCCTTTAGGATACATTTGATATGGTTTTCTCAGAGGAGGTAGCCTCTTTTGAATATTTGCTGTGGTATGGTCACAACAGCTGGTGTGAAGCATGGCACAATCTCAGGTTTCCAACATACAGGAGGTAGGAGGGTGGGATGTCCTGCAGAGGCATGCTGCTGCTCCTCTACAGGTCCTTAACTCTAGTGTCAATCTATATAACAACATTAGTGCTGAAGTTAAGTTAGATACTGTACTCCTAAACACCATCAAATCCAAGGTGGACAATTGGTATTGCTGTCAAGAATTGCATTAATGTGTTCATCTCCAAATGCACACTGATTTTGTAGGGGACCAAAATGTTGGGCCAGGGATGTTCAGGCTTGGTCAGGAGACTCTTGATAATCACCCTCCAAAACTCTGCATTCTCTGGAATCCCAGTGGGGATGAGGAAAGTATTAGTGATAATAAGGAAATATTTGAAACTATGAATATTCCTTATTTAGTCGATCAATCTGTAAATGACCAAGTAACGAAACCTAATGCACAGCAGAAGAGGAAACATAAAAAGCATTTGTGAATCGTAGATTACTAACAGTATTCTTGAGATCATTACAAACAACTGTGGTAGCATCTGTTTTAAACAATCACTCACAAACTTAATCTCCATCAAAACTCCCCTGGTGAAGCCTATGCAACAGGTTGGCGATAAGACAAAGATGCCCTGGAAATTGAATCTCGATTTGCAAGATCCTGGACAATGTGAAGAGTCTGAAAACCCCCCTCTAGTTCTTTTTGAGTCCACAATACAAAGTGTACATTCAGCAATGGCCACTAAGAGTGGGGTCCTAAATGGAGCCTTGATTGACTCCATTGCTAATAATGCTGAAAACCAGCAATGATTTCTAACTTTTGCGAGACACTAAACTAGATATTACTGCACATTTTGAGCAGATTATAAACATGGGTTATTATTATTATTATTATTATTATTATTATATATATTATTATTATTATTATTATAAAATTATTATTAGTATTGTATTTATTGAGCCCGGCCCTAGCTTCGAGAAACAACGGACCGCTTTACAGAGTTATACAATAATACAGATGCATAACAGAGCACTTTTCTGAGGTAACAAAAGAACAGATATACAGCAGGGGTAGGATACAGAGGGTCACAGTGCAGGGGTACAGCTGTGCACAGTGGTGGGGAGGAGAGGGACGGATAATGTCTAGCACGTCAATTGGCAGGGGGGGGCAACATGATGGCCTAAGTGTTGAGGAGGAGAAACTCCTTGAAGAAGTGGCTCTTGAGTTATTTTCTGAATTGTAGAAACTTGGGGGTGATTCTGATGTTGGCAGGGAGGAGGTTAGCCTTGGGGAAAAGGCAGAGAATGCTTGTTTTCTGGTCCTTTCCTTTTTGCAGCCATGGATTTCAAGTCTTCACATGTTCTGGCTTCTGGTGGTGCACTGTCTGCTGAAGATGCTGTGTTTCTCTGTGAGGTAGCTGGATGACGTGTGGTTGACTGCCTTATAGAAGATGCAGCAAGACTTGAAATTGATTTGTGTATGCAGGGGGACCCAATTAAGGTCGATGAGTGCTGTGTGATGTTGACCTATTTTTGTAGACCCTTGATGAGGCATGTGGCCATGTGTTGGACACTTTTCAGGGGCACAAGTGAGGATAATGGGAGGCCTTCGAATAGGGCACTGCCCCCATCCAAGTGGGATAGGACTGTTAAGGATTTCAATCAGGCAATACACCCGGATCTCGTTTAGCATGTAATGCACTGATGAAATACTTATTTATTGTGCCTATAGGTTCAATATTCTGAGTGAAATACCACTCATATCACACCCTTCTCAAAATACCATCCGCCTACTCCCCCACGTCACAGTGGACCAGGAATCAGGCTGGTTGGTAAGAGTAAATATTTATTTATTTATTTAAATTCAAATCAATCACAAATTAATATACATGGGGCAGCAATGAGCAATGTGGTGACACAACAATCAGAAAGTAAGTAAGGCCATTGGCTTCACTTATAGCAATACAGAATAGAAAACACAGGAAAAAGAACAGTTTTGGCTTATGAAAAGATAGCGCTTAGGTTAAAGTTTCCCCCTGAAAAGTTCTCAATTCACAAATGAGCAATTCTACACAGATGTAAGTAAGTTGCAGGTATTCAGGAATAAAAGAACAGTGTATATGGTTCGAATGCAGTCTTCCCTCCCCAAACAAGAGAAAAAAAGCTTTTTGAGAAATTTACACTTTTAAAATGCCAGTTGAAAATGGCTTTGTGTAACAATGAAAAGTGTGCAAACATCCTTAAATTAATATAAATGTCTACGGGAGCAAAACTAAACAGATTCTAACCAATATGAGCAACAGTACACACTTTAGATCATAATGGGAGTTAAGAAACACTTTGAATGGGAAAAGACACATGTAGAACTTTTGCAAAAATGTGAATTTGCGCCTAAATTTCATTATGCGATTGTTAATAAACATGGGTCAAATACACTGTTTCACAATGGGGTTCTTGGTTGTGGGTGTAGCTACAGGTTTAGGTTTAACTGAGAGTTGACATTAAGTCTCTAGCTATAAAATTGAAGAGGTTATGTAAGTTTTAATGAGGCATTTTTTGAGAACAATAGAACAGAGAAAAGCAGAAATTTGGTTTTACAAATGACAGATTGGTCTTATTTAAACTATATTAATGACTAAGAAAAAGAGAATGCCACCCGTGAATCTCCACATTTACGCACGGCTGCTTGCAACACTTCACATGGTGCATACTACGTTTTCTTTATCGGAATTACTTTATTCAATCCAAATCACTAATGGCTTATGGTATAATGAAACAAATGAGAAAAATCAGCGCTAACATTTGGGATTACAAACAGGGTTGCAAGAATGGTTCTGACAATATTAGAGGTTCTTAAGTTAAAGATGGGATAGGTTGAGAGATGGGTTTGGACAAGGAAATATACTCTGGGTTACTAGGATTCCTATTGATACTTACAGTCCACTGTAATTTAAGATTGGACCGTCAGGTTCTGGTCATCACGGATCAGTCAACAGGCAGCAGGGCACCTCTGGTGGAATTGGATCTGCTGGGCAGTTCTGGTCAATTGGACTACACCTCAGATTGGATTGAATTGGATTGGCCCTTCTAGTCACTGGACACTGTAGGTTAGCGGTATGGCGGGTTCAGCAGGCAAGCCTGGATGGTAGCAAGCCAAACTGGATTAGAATTATTTACTGTTGGGACGGTTTCAGGATTTGGGCCTAGCTGAAAAGAGTTCAGCAAATGCTGGGCCTTGGTTTTGCAAAGTAGTCTGGAATCAGGACAAGATGAAAAGTTTTGGAACATGATGAAGAATTCAGGATCAAAGCGTCACGCGGATATCAGGATGTAGTCAGGAATCAGTGTGTGTCTGTTTAAGATGAAGTTTGTATATTTATCCTGCCAAGTGACATCACTCAGTTTATGGTAGGAGCAGAATTTCAAACCACACCCCTACGGCTGTGATAGGTCAGTGGCACTTGCCTCTTTCTGGTTGGAAGTCAGAAAGAGCTGTCATATTTTATGATGTGCTTTGGGAACTCCCACATTGATTTGAACCACAATTTAACCTTCCCACAAATGCACCTTTCCATATTTATGCCCTCTAACATAATCGACACATACATTACATATTTTGTGAGTTATCCTGACATCTAACTCCCATCTCAGTGAGAGTTTTCTTTGTCGTTCTGTGGAATTTTGTCAATTGTAATCATACCGGTTTGGCCTAACAATTCCTAATTCAGTACATATCTGGGCAATCACCCCTAAAACACGGATATACAATATTATATTTGCAGCATTAATAGTTTTGCCACAATATTCTTTTTGTGAAACTTTGGTTCCTTATGTGGTACAGGGTTCACTCACGTCTTCACCGCAATAGCATACAATTTGATTTATAACTACCAGTTTTTAGATTTGTCCTCCTTCATGGGGCAAAGTTAAAGGTTTTCAAAGCCTAATCACAGATAGGCATTTTAAATAACAAATATCTTTCAGCAGTTTTTTTCTTCTTTCAACTGGCAAGAGATGTCCAATTCCTTTGATCAGGGTGGGGGTCCAGATGGAAGTTCCCTGCCCCTCCCCTGAAGGGATCAGTGTTCAGCCTGCCATTGTCCTTGGCTGGGCCCCAGACAAATTTCTAATCAGTTCATTGTTGTCAATATGCGAGAACCTCCTACAGCAATTAAGCCTTCCTGCTAGCAGTGGAGTGTCAACATGAAGTGTCATCTTTCCCAGGCTGGGCACTGTCAAGTCAGAGTTAATTATTTAATTTACTCCAGACTGGGTTTTGACTTTAAGATTCACCTAACCCTTTCATTTAAAACATATAAAAATAAACACAGTTTATAGGGGATTTTGATATTTAAAGAATTAGGCCTTTCACAAAAACATGCTTTTAAACAGGTGATTTTTGCACTTCTTCATAGAAAAAGCACATTTAAACTGAATCGTTTACATCAGAGTTTCCTCTACAGCACACATTATGTATTCACAACCAGTTCTTCATTTTAGTGAATTCAGTCTTCGAAGGGTTGAGCTTCAAGTCTGCACTGGACATCCAAGACTGGATCAGCGAGTGGATGGTTTTGAGCCTATGAATATCCTTGATGGAGTCGATCTTGATGTATAGCTGTCTGTCATCAGCAAATTGGATGGGATGTGGGATGTTGTGGATGTTTTGTGTGTCTAGGCTAGCTCCCAAATGTTCCATGTATAGATTGAAGATCACTGGGGAGAGGATGGAACCCTGCATGACACAACAGGTGATGGCTTCAAATATTTTGGGGATAACAGGGTTGCTTTCAGTGGTTACAATTTAGACAAAATCATGTAAATTAATGTTTAAAGTTGTGTTTCATGTTCTGTTAAAACTCTGTCCATTATTATTAACTATAAAACTTTAATTGTGTTAAGATGTAATTTGTTATGTTTCAATTATTATGTAAATCATGTCTGTCTATTAGTGTTTTATCTAGGCAAATTAATTCGAATATTCATTTTTTTTTAATGATTTCCACTGAACCAGTAATACAAAGGTGATTTACAGTGGCAAAGTTTGTATATATTGTGGGCACACCATCATCAAAATGATGTACAGTTTGAATGGTGGCAGATATTGTGAAAATAGCACCCTGGAAGTGATTTACAGTTGTAATGTGACAATATGTTTTGTGTGCCGTGCACCCAAAGTCATTTACAGTGGAATTGTCTGCATTTATTGTGGGTGTAGCATTATCAAAATGATTTACAGTTGAAAACCAGTCATATCATTTGGGTGCAACATCATAAAATGTAGTGTTGCAAAGTTGGCATATATTGTGGGCTGAACTTTCTAAAAGTGAGTTGCTATGTCAATGCTGCATTATTATGCACAGCAGTAACTGACAGTGACAATGGTGCATACATTGTGGGCACACCATCATCAAAATGGCATACAGCTTAAATGATGGCAAATATTGTGGGAGCAGCATCATGAAAGTGATTTACAGTAGGAATGCTGCCATACAATTTGAGCACCATATGGTCAAAGTCATTTAAAGTTTAAAAGTGTCTACATTTATTGTGTTGGTAGCATCATGACAGTGATGTTCAGTTGGAGTAATGTCTCGGGAGGATAGTTCAGGGGCAACGCGCTCTCCTTGGAAGCAAGATGATGCAGAGCAACACAAGTTTGATCCCACATTCGTGCTGAGAAACCTCTGGATATTAAGTGCATTATAAATAACCAAATATAATTATATATCACAAGTGCAATGCCATCAAAGTGATTTACAGTGGCAATGCATAAATATATGGTGGGTGTGCATAATTATTTACAGTTTTAATGCATACATTTATTGTGGGTGCCACATCATGGAAGTGATTTACAATGACAACTCTGGAGTACATTATGGGTGCCACATTATGAAGTGATTTATACTGTCGATTATGAGATATATTGTCAGCACAGGTATCAAAACAGTGTTTTACATTGTTCCTGATTTGTATTGGAGACCTGTCATCAATTGGATATTTATATTGGGGGGGGGGAGTTCTGGTGTCATAAAAATGTGACATTTCAACCTATTATTTCAACAGTGTTTCAAATGGAACAACCATGAACACATTACTACATTATTTAGTATATGGTACTATATGTGCTCCTGCCTGCTTTTTAACTTCCTTGTGTGTGCCCCTTCACTGAACATGTTTAGCAGTTGCCAGAGACATTGAATGATTTAGAATGCTGTGTCCCCTGCAGCCACCGATTCCCCTTGCATCAAAAGATGTCTCTGCCAATGTTTGGATAGGCCACAACCTTGTGAACTCCTTGCACCCAAAGGCAGCTGTCAGCCCTCTGCCCACAAATTCATTCTTTGACAACAGGTATGGGGGGCTGCTGCGTATAGCACTCCACACATACTGCCATGCTCTAGGCATTTGCTTAGTCAGAGCATTATCCTTTACACGCATACCCTTGAATTCTGTGGTGTGCATAGTAAAACATCTTTCCTGCTACAGAGTAAACAGTATGATCAAATTGCACTGCCTCACACTCACTCATGGATCTCACAACATCATTACATTGCCCATCCTCATACCTATTTAACCAACCCTTCAAGCTTATTCAGTAATCCATTCATACGTATCGAACGTATGCATTTATCCGTCCATATATCCTCACGCTATCTATGACATTACATGTTCATTCACTAATCCATTATCAAACTGTTTCATTTGCCCCTTCATCATAAAACCTTATTTATTTATCTATCCTCATAATACTGCATTCACACATCTTTCCTTGCTCTCATTCATCAATCTTCATATTCACATTCATTCATTACACCCCCTTTCATCCTCTTTCCACACTCTCTTTGCTTTCTCTATACTTGTCTCTCATCTGCGTAAGTGTGCCAATGAGTATGAATCTGGAAAATACTGTCACTATGAAACAGCAAAATGTGTTAACTTTAACAATGCATGTTGCCTATTCCTTTACCCTGAAAATGAAAAACATGCTTTCCAATTCTAGAGGTGTTGTGGGAGGGTAGGGAAGCCATGTTATTCAGTGGGGATCATGTGAGGCGAATGGCTGCTGGTGGTGTCTATGTTGCTTTTATGTCTCCACAAAGGTGAGCCATACACATTTGGGAGTCACTGAACCTTCACAACAGTGATTAAGAATTCTCGATATTTAGAAATCTGAGTCAACTTAACCTTATGGTGTTTTCAATATTTTGTTTTTTTATGTGTGAGGGCCACAATTATTTTGCAATGTGTAAAACACTAAGGGAGCGATACATGGAATTTCGTGAATAAATCGCGCAAGGGGCGCATGCTGAGACGAACAATGCGCGAGCCTGCGCGCAGAAAGAAAAATGTGCGCCACACATATTCATGGAATTGACAGTGCAAAGTAACTGTATTTGCAAGTCACGGCCAAAGCGTCCCCGACACACCCAGACGCAAAGGAGAAAACTGCCAGAAAAGTTACCTTTGCACGCTCTCCCGGATGCAAATACATGCACCCTTCAAATAGTGTGTCGGGATGCCCCATAAGCAGGCCTGCGTCTCAGGGACCCTGCCTGCGGTCCCCTGTAACTGTATCCGGCACCCCGACAACATGTGCATAAAATGTTGTAACTCGGCACTAACTCTGGAAATCTGTGTGCAAACCCAGGTAAAACGTTCCTGAACCCCGCTACACTGCTTACGTGCACCCCTAAGTTACTTCGGAACCCCGATTGAGTACACGCACACTGAAATCCGACATACGAGACAACCTGTGTGCTGAAAATCACACGCGCAAGTGTTTACGCCTGCCTTCAGATGACGGTTTGTATGAAGGACTTACATGGCCATTTCCCAGCCGAGACATGGTGCGATCGCATCCATGAATACGTCTTGTGCCACGCAATTGTAGGTGTGCGAAGGACTGCCTGCAGGCTGTCCCTCAGAACGCCAACTTTTTTGCATGTTCTTCCCCATGTTTGGTGTTCCCCCCCTTCCCAAGCTTCTGCACATTCCACTCCCATGCTCTGCTTGGAGTCTCACGCAAGGCTGTTGATGGCTTGCACAGACGTACTAACCCAGCGCGAACTCCACGCAAGTCCTAGTAAGCACAGCACATTCGACTCCATCAATCAACAATGTGGGTTTTGCGTGCAGTTGCATGCGCAAGCACCCTATTTTCTGTGCTGAAAATTCCATGAATCGGCCCCTATGTGATCTTTTAACTCCCCATTTAAATCATCTGCAGCATCCGTATCCGGAAGTCTTTCTTCTAGGAAATTGTGATAATGGATAATGTCCTTTATACGCCTCAATACGTGTCTCCCTGTATGTGAAGCTCAGCTTCACAAAATGGAGGAAGAAAAAGTCTGGCCTTCGAGAAAAAAAAGAAAAAAAAAACAACATCTTGAGCCATAGCGCATTGCAGGTTGAAATACATTTCGAGAAAAGTCACACTGGATAGGTAGATGTTGTATTTACTTTGCATCGTGCGTCACGTTGATTGAATTGCCTCTTTGTGTTCCCCTCACTGTGTCTTGCCGTGAATACAAAGAAAGTTAATAAGGTAACACGAGTTCGATAGCTCATTTAATCATGGCTAGTGTTGATGTTAGGCGCAAGCGCCTTGGACAAATAATTAAAATAGGAAATGGAGTTGCTTCAGCTAATTTAATGTTGGATCAGCAGTTCGATTGACCTTCTTTAAGCGAGACGTAAGGCATTGAAGCAGTGAAGGAAATAGTAAATATTGTCTTGAAATGGATAGGAAAAATAGGGCACTCCGATTTTCAAAGGAATCAAGCTTATGTTTTCACGTGGATTAGGATATTTTCTGTGCAACTAGTTATTAGCCACGTAATGACAGGAGTAGTTAATGAGAGAAACATAGGTTTCCTCCCTTGGGTACTTAGACAAACAAAACCCATCAATGCAGCTGTTCTGAGTATGGGCATACTCAATTTAGGCAAAGTGGGATATGTGCCACCCACACACTGCAAAATGTTCAGCTTGACGTTTAAAAATACAAATGTCTTCTCCGTACCTTATCACAAACAAGCATGCCATTTTTTCTAAAATTGTATTTTAGAAAAACAATTAGATTTTTTAAATTTGCTGTTTAATGATAAATATAAAAATGTATTGTATGAAGAGTTTTAAATTGAAACATTTGGAATCACTTATTAAAAACTGATCAAAGTAATTTACAATGTTTTTACTGAACAAACCCCAAATGTATAGGTCCTGGTTCACAGAGTGTTTTCCAATGGGATTGTGTCAGAAAGAGCTTTCAGTGAAACATTCGCTGAGCCTGGAGACGCCTGTAATGTAGTGAATTCTACTTCTGAAAAGTTCAAAACATTACATTTGTAGAGTTCAGTTTCCAGAAAAAAATCAATAATACTTTGTTTATATTTTGATCAGAAATCCTTCTTTTTAATTTTCAATCAATTACGTGCAAAAGCCAGTGTCGTTGCATTCCGGACACATGGTCCTTCTTCAGGGCGGGCTCTTACCAGATCCCTCACCCTCCTATGTGAAAGTCCTGTAAGGGGCAGGAGGCACAGCTTTCTTCCAATGCGTTTGTACCATTATTTTTTAAAAAGCTTCTGTGAATAAGGCCCTTAGTGAGCAAAAAACAGTTCTTAAAAGTTAGAAATGATCTTGCAATATTCAGCTAGCAATTCCAACTTTATTCAACCCCAAAACATATTTTGTACTTGTATACATGTAAGAAGTCATCGAAAACTGTTTAGACAAAACATGCTTGCCTTTATAAAAGTTGGAAATGGATTGGTAAACATTCTACAGTGTATTTATATCGATTTACAGACTGATACAATATTTTGAACACGTGTAAACGGTTTGTTGTGGTATTATAAGGAAGCTGCTGGTTGCTAAATATATTATTAAGTATTAAGTTTGGATTACATGAAACTTTGCTATAAGAATATTCGTACTACTTTCACACAGACAAGATCAACTTTTTTTAAAGTTATGAAAGCCATCTAGGAGTTTTACACAAACAATTCTAATATGTATGTTAAAACTCGTCCATTTGTTTAACAATGTGCTTGTGTCTAAAGCAGGACTTTAATGAAACAACTGAATCCAGTCAACGTGTTTTTTTTTTAAAATCCTTATTTAATGTTATTAGTTCAAAATGTGACTATAAGTATAAACAAATATGTACCTTCATCTCAATGCAATAATGTCTTACAAATTGTTAAAGCAAAGCATTAAGAGACAATGGAGCTCCAGTCTCAAAGGGTTTTGCAAACACAAATACACTGGCGCTCTCGGAAAAATGTCAGTTGGTCTGCACAAAGAAACAGCATGCACTAATGCCAGCACTGCATGCACCCAGATTCTGCTGCAAGGGCCCAATCTGTGAATTTAAGGGGCGCGTAGGATGGGGATGCGCTTCCATTAACCCTGTTTGCTAATGCAATATGGGTGTGCCTGAAGGAGTGCCCATGGTCAAGCAATGCAAATGGGAAATGTGCCTTCAAAGGCACATGGAGCAAGCCGTTTCATAAAACAGGAGTGACTGGCATGCTCCAATGCTCACTGGTCGCAATGTGCACTTGTTTCTACCTACCTTAAGATCGGTTTATAGTGATAATTTCGAATTACATTATGTCGAAAGTCACAATGTCGAAAAAAAAGTCCCAAAAAATAATTCGAATGTCTATTTTTGTTTGTTTTTTGTTCGAAATGGGGGGGTTCCCCAACCCCCTTTTTTTGTAATTTTTTTTTGTTTTACGCCTTTGTTTTACTTGCAGAACCCAAAAAAAACATGTAAATAAAAAAATAAAACATTAGAGAAAAAAAATTCAATTTTTTTTTCCCGACATTATGACTTTTGACATAATGTTTTTGACTTTTTCACTGCACACCCTTAAGACCTTAAGTCAGATATGATATGTGGCAAAGCCTGCAAGTGCAAATGAAACTCCATAAACAATTGAAGGATTTCCACTCCCCCACTGCATTGACACCGCTTTAGACACAAATTGTGCACATCATCTCAGGGAATAATATATGGGTCGCCGTGTGCTCACAATCTGTGCATGAGTGAAGGTGCAATGGGCTGTTTGTTAATACTTTTGGAGTATGCAACATTAGTCCAGTCAACCAGGCCAGGGTTTTCCAAAAAAGCCTCTAAAGAATAGCCGTGATTTAGGTTAAAGGGTGTGCCCAACATATGGAGACAAACAATGGTTTGGGAGTATTTATGTTTCTTGACACAATGTAGGGCAGATTAAAAAAGTGCCAAATATTCTACACAATGATGATGGCCTGCACAAATAAAATTCTCTATGCACAGCAAGTTAGGTTGTACATTGTTTAGAATGTGTTGATCAGGAGACAATCCCAATCTGTTCTATCTGCATATATCTAGAATTTGAATCATTGTTAGAACACAACCTGGTTAAGATTTTCCTCAACGTTTGATATTTTTGAATTATGCCTGTGATTTAGATTGTGGTGTACATTTTAATGTGAAGGCTAAATTGCATACCGGGAACTGCTTCTGTTTGCACTTTTGTGCAGGAGGTCCCCTATATGCACATTGAACACTTTCAGTCGTGTAGATGTAAAACAAACTGTGGCAGACGGGCTAAAATTGTCTATACACCTTACATTTCCACGTGGTGATTAAAAACACATAAATGTCTCCCTCCCACAAGCAGTGATTGCGCAGACATTTACAATGAGTCTGCAGGCAGACATTTACAATGTATTCCTGTGGCATCTGCCTCCTTTTACCAGGAGCAAGTCTAGTGGATCCCATAGACATCTAGTCCTTTCTGCCAGCATGGCAATCACATGCTGGTGGTAAAGCCTGCAGATTTGTCAGCTGGAATGGGAAAAGTAGGCGGACATCTTAAATGTGCTCTGCTCCCCAACTCCACTAGAGAAATACATTATTATCCTGCAATGAGGCTGAAGGTATACCAGCAGTTTTACTCTAACTTCTTCTGATCCATGGGACTAAACGAATGACACTCTGTGTACAAGAAAGCAAGCAAACCTGACGTTTGCTTTTTTGTCCACTGCTTTTTGTTGTGTAATAACTAACTATTATTTACCCTATTTTTGAAAAGAGAAAATAGATAACTTCTGAAAACTTTCCCATGCTTCGTTATAAATCTGGCTGTGTGATACACCTGAAACCTAACACCTACAAGTGAGGTAAGCTCTCTTCTGTAGACACATATTTTAAAACTACAAGAGTAAATATTCAGGCCACTTGGTTATCCCTCAACCAAAAAAAGCACCAACACACACACACACACACACTGTGCTGAAATAACCCACTAGCTCCCATTGGAACATAAAAGAACGTTTAGGGCTCTTTGCATGATGCTCAGGATAACCATACATTGCATTATGTATTAACAAGAAGCCTGGATAAGTTCTGCCCTGACAATGCATAGCTCAATTACGTCGACAAAAGCTAGTATCAAATGGCCTAACTCTAGTACAATCTGACCTAGGCATAAAATCAAAGCTATACAATTTGAAATTCAGATACGTCCTGAAAAATTGCTTTTCAAAAAAAGCGTAAAAGACTTCTAGTTTTTTGATTCATGGCCACTGTGAACCAGGAACACAGCATCACTCCCCAATAGGAAATACGCCCTGCAATACTGGTTCAAACCAGCGATGTGCCAGTCAGCCGGTAACCTCCTGACATTACTTAATCACTTTGCATGACTGAATACTATACAACCAGGCATTAAGGGACGGACCTTCAAAGGACCTCGGAATAGGGCGCAAAGGGATTACCGGCGCCAGTGTCATTACCGGTGCCTGGTATCCCTTTGCACCCAGGTCGTAATGACCCCCATTGTGTCAAATAGCAGGCTAGCAGAGTGTGCTACATCCAGCACTTCCAACATGTATATTTTAGGTTCTGTATCGTGGGCAGAGCAGGATTGATATTGTCATCATTTGATGCTAGCATGCCAGTACATTGTATAGGTGTTTAACCTATGAATAGGTAGTGGGTTATGGCTTAGTAGCTGGCCACATTGCTTATGCCAAGTGATGTTTTTTAGTTTTTAACAGGGGCTTCACTATGATATGTTTCAGTGATTCAGGAAATACCTCTTGAACAAGGACATGTTGATGATGATGGGGATCAGGCATGGTAATATTTCTTGGCACAGGTCCTAGGCTTTTTTCGGTTCATGATAAGAGCACAGACAATGCTCAAATAATTCAGGTCCAATGGTGAAATAACCTTACATATTTAATGAAATGAAATGATATTTTATTTATATTGCGCTCGTACACAAGTGTTTCATTTATATTTATATAGCACTTCTCAATTGTAAGTGTTGTTAATTTGTGGGCATCTGAATGATGGACCACAGAGTCCACCTGCTGGATGCCAACTTGTGAGTGCAGACTTCACACAGATGACTTTGGTGACTGGGGGTGCTGGCCAGAGATTGCATTGACACTTTTTTTTTGTTGAACATTTGGTTTTATTGGAGTTTTACAATTATGACATAGTTAAAAAATAATGCAAACATTGGTATATATCAAAGTGAGGTCACAACTTTGACCCCCCACCCCCCCCACACCCACCCCCCCTATCCCATGCCATGGTTTAATGGTCGATAACACAACAGGGTCAGCACATCATCTGAAGATGCAATGCGAGCATAGGGTGCTTCCGAAAGAAAGACAGTGCTCAAAAAACAAGGTCCAACATATAAAAGTCACATTTCCTGTACCAATCGATCTCTTCCCACTCCAAGGGGTCGCCCCGATAGTATTGTTCCCATCGAGAGGACCGTCTGAGCTGATTACTTATGCCTCAGGCTATTTTCCCATATTTATCAAAAAATGGCAGCCATAGGGCCTCGATGTTAGATTTGGATTCATCAATCAGGTGGGTAAAATACTCCATATCATAAATACAAAAAAGGTAGCAGGCGCCCCTCTCTCAAAAGAACAAGGCATGATAACCTGTTCTGTGGTTATTAATCACATTGAGAGTTCACAGCCATTGCTTTTTGCTCACTGTACCTTCACAGAAGGGAAATATCCATTTGCATATCAGTCTTTGTCCCACCACAAGGACAGTCCAGCACCGAAATGCTATGGCAATTCCTCTCTGAACAAGAGTACCATCAGTCACCCCATACACGTGTTTCACCCTTGTTGGGCATCATCAGTGAGGTGAAGCTGTGCCTCTCTAAGCACAGTGAGCAGGGAGTCCATGTCTGGTGCCCCCAGGTAACCAAGGGTGACCAACCCCAAGTTCCTTTCAAAATTACAAAAAAGGTACTCTTGTTCAGAGAGGAATTGCCATAGCATTTCGGTGCTGGACTGCCTATGTGGGCGGGACAAAGACTGATATGCAAATGGGTATTTCCCATCTGTGAAAGGTACAGTGAGCAAAAAGCGTGTGCTACAAACTCTCATCTCAGAACAGGTTATCATGCCATGTTCTTTCTGGAGAGGAGCGCCTGCTACCTTTTTTGAAATATTTGCAAGGAACTTGCGGTTGGTCACCCTGAGTTACCAGGGGGCAACCAGACGTGGACTCCCTGCTCACTGTGCTCAGAGAGGCAAAGCTTCACCTCACTGATGAGGCCCAAAAAGGCTGAAACACGTGTATGGGGTTACTTTTGGTACTCTTGTTCAGAAAGGAATTGCCATAGCATTTCGGTGCTGGAATGCCTATGTGGGCGGGACAAGGACTGATATGCAAATGGATATTTCCCATCTGTGAAAGGTACAGTGAGCAAAAAGCGTGTGCTGCAAACTCTCATCTCAGAACAGGTTATCATGCCATGTTCTTTCTGGAGAGGAGCGCCTGCTACCTTTTTTGAAATACTCCATATCATAGATTGCCCATTTTTTCGCTACCCACTCCCCCTCCGCAGGAGGTCGGGGTGATTTCCATTTTTGGGCCCAGCAGCATCTAGCCGCGACTAGCATGACCTGCAACATATGGTCATGTTTCACCTTGGGGCCCCCCTCAACCTAAATGCCGAACAACACCAGCCAGGGGGACAGAGTTCTTACCATTCCGTCCACTCCTCTTATCCATGACAGGACCTCACTCCAGTAGGTCTGTACCACCTGGCACTTGCACCACATATGGACATAATCCCCCTTTTCAACGTGGCATTTCCAGCAGTGGGGGTCATAACCTTTTCTCATTCTGGCTATCCTCTGTGGGGGGTAGTGCCATCTGTGTACCAACTTCAGGGCCTGGTGGCGGTATTGGGGTGCAGTTGTGGAACGGTGTGCCTGCCTACAAATCTTGGTCCATCTTTTTTCCATTATGGGGGTGCCTAAGTCCTTCCCCCATTGTACTTGGGAAGATGGGGGTCCCGTGGGGTAGAGAACAACAAAAAGCTATAAAGCCGCGATATCACCCCCTTGGTACCTTTGTGTGTTATGAGGAATTTCTCAAAATCAGTTAGGTCCCACCTGAGTGTGTCACCCCATCTGCTCTCGGTAAGGGCACCCTTAAGCTGTAGGTATCGAAAGGGGGAGAGGTTAGGGAGGCCCAGGGCATCCTTCAGGTCACCTAGAGATATGAACACCCCATCCACCCAAAGCTGTCCGGCCCTACAAAGACTCACCTTGTACCATTGCTGGAAGGCTAGTAATTTGTTGAACCCTTCCCAAAGTGGCGGAGCCCAGATGCAGCTCAAAGGTGAGGGCCACGTTGTGAGCCATCTTAGGTAACCCCCTTCTTTCCAAGTAGACCACAGCACTCCCAACACTGGATGTTTTAGAACCCTTCTCGGAATAGATGTCTTGGGGACCCATAGCCACTCGTCCAATGTGACCGGCAAGAAGAGTGTGTTATCCAGTGTTACCCATTGTTTCTTTGGGCCAGTCGTTAGATGATCAACAAGGACGCGCAATTGTGATGCCTTATAATAAGTGTTTAGATCTGGGAAATTAACTCCACCCTCATCCTTGGGTCTAGTCAGAGTGTCATAAGCAATCCTGTTGGATTTACCGGCCCATAGATAGCGGAGAAGGGCCCGCTTGATCTCTAGGAGAAATGAGTTTGGTATCTGGGTTGGCAGCATTTGAAACAGATATAAGAATTTGGGGAGGATTACCATTTTGATGGAGTTGAGGCGAGCCATCCATGAGAGGCCGGATTTTGACCAGCGTCACAGGTCGTGTTTGATTGACCTCCATAGGGGCGGGTAGTTTACCTTAAAGAGATCTTCTAGGTGTGATGGAATTTGGATCCCCAGGTGAGAGAGTCCCTCTGTTTGTTTACAAAACCGGAGGTTATCGATGTATGGTTCCTCGGTCTCGTTGAGCTGGCCTGCCGTGAAAGCCACTGATTTATCTACGTTGACCCTATAGCCTGCCTGGGAACCATATCGCTCCAGACTATTCAACACCTCTGGGACTGATTGGGATGGTTTAGAGAGGTACAGGAGGACATCGTCGGCAAACAGGGTTATTTTGTAGTCAGTTCCCCCTATTTTAACACCCTGTATCTGATCATGAGCCCTGATTGCTATGGCCCAGGGTTCCATCACCAGGGCATATATGAGGGGAGGCAGTGGGCATCCCTGTCTTGTGCCTCTTTCTAAAGGAAAGGACTCCGACTCTCCTCCATTGACCACCACTTTGGCGGAAGGGTGGGAGTAAAGGGCCGTCATCCATCCCCACCACCTGGGTCCCATCCCCAAGGACGACAGAACCCCCTCCATGAAGGCCCAGCTCACCCTGTCAAACGCCTTCTCCGCTTCTAGAGACAAGAGAAGAGCACCGTCGGATTTCACTCCATTTGAGCTCAGTATGTGCAGTGTTTTGCGCATGCTGTCTGCTTCTTGTCTATTTACTACAAAGCCTACCTGATCGGGATGGATCAGTCGGGGGATACACCTTTCTAGACGTTTCGCCAGGATCCTGGTGAAGATCTTGGCATCTGTGTTCAGAAGCGAGATGGGCCTGTATGAGCCACACTCCGCTGGGTCTCTGCCCGGTTTAGGAATAACTGTGATTATGGCCTGCAGGAATGTCAGTGGAATGGTTTCTAAGGTTTTGATTTGGTTAAATAATTTGGTCAGTGGTTGGGTTAGTTCGGACTGAAATTGTTTATAGAAATCCGCTGTGTACCCATCTTCTCCTGGGGTCTTGCCTATTTTAAGCTTTTTGATGGCCTCTTCCACCTCCTCCTCTGTTATGTCCTTGTCTAGTGTCTCCCTCTCTAGGTCTGTGAGCTTGGGTAGGGGGTAGTCTTCAAGATATTTTCGAATTTCATCCAGTGATTCACCCTCTTGTTTAGTGTAAAGGGCCTTATAAAAGGACCCAAATGATTTGGCTATGTGTTCAGTTTTTATCTCGGCGTTGCCCGCCCCATCCTTGACCTTTTCTATGTGTCTGCCCACCCTGTTTCCCCTCAGCCTATGTGCCAGAAGAGTTCCGACCCTGTCGCCCCTCTCATAGTATCTCTGCTTCGTGTATCTCATTTTTTTAACTACCTCTCCAATCAGGATTGTATGTAGAGCTTGTCTCTTCTGTCTCATTTCATTCAGGAGGTTTTCGCGGTCTATGTTTCCCTTGGTGAGCTGTGCCCTCATGGCCCGCAGGTCTTCCCGGATTCTGGATTCTATCAGGGCCCTCTCTCGCTTCTTGCTCGAACCCTCTGCAATGAGGAGACCCCTGAAGGTGGCCTTTGCTGCCTCCCAAACTGTAACCATTGGGACTTCCCCTGTGTCGTTTGATAAGAAGAAGGCTTCTATTTTGTTCTTAAGGAATTCCCTAAACACCTGGTCCCTCATGAGGGTGTCGTTACAGCGCCACGTACGTGATTTCACGGTGGCTTGCAGCTGCCATTCCATAACGAGGAGTTCATGATCCAACCAGGTCACAGATTCAACCGTGGGGTTTCCGACCTCTCCGCCTCCCTCCTCCGACACCAGCAGCAAATCAATTCTGGTATATGTTTGGTGGGGAGGGGAGAAGAACATGTAACCCCCATGGGTTTGCCAGCATTTGCGCCATACGTCAACCCAGTAGTACTCTTGTAGGAGGTCCCTCAGGGTGAGATTATCTTTTGTGGGGGCTTTTGGTCCCATCCCTTTGGCCGACCACCAGTCAAGATGGGGGTCGGTAATAAGATTGAAGTCTCCGCCCAGGATTGTGGCTCCCTTGGCCCACCCGTCCATGACCCCAAGAACCTTGTGGATAAACTTGACTTGGCCGGCATTGGGCGCATACAGGGTGGCTAGTGTGACTCGTGTGCCCTGGGCTGACCCCTTGATCACAAGAAATCTACCTCCAAAGCCCCTTTTCGTCTCTTCATCAGTGAGATGCAGCGATTTACCCAAGAGGATACCCACTCCCTCCTTTTTTGAGGATTTGTGCGAGGCCCAGAAGTTTCTACCTATCTCCTTTCCTTGATCGTTGACTCGGCCCCCCTTCTATAGTGGGTTTCTTGTAGGAAGAGGGCCAGTAATTTCTGTTTGCGGAATAAGTTACTTGTGAGAGATCGCTTGTTTTGCGAGTTGAGAACTTTCATGTTGAGCGTACCGATCCGACCCTCAACCATGGTTCGTCGCTATCCTTGCCCTGTAAAGCCTCAGTGAGTGCCCCTGTTATCATCCGTAGACTTGAACCCCAGAACCATGGCATGGCGTTCCTATTTCTTTCCCCTCACCCCTCCCCCCTTCCCGGTTCCCCATTTCCCTTACCCATTTTGGTAGGCGTCCATCTCCATCGCCCGACATACATCGGGTTTAGTCAACAAACCACCAGGGCCGGTGCCTGGGCCCCGAGAGAGAAATAGTGTGGATCGTACCCTCCAGGTTATACCTATAGGAACATTTTACAGGTTTAGTCGGAGTCCAATCCTTCTAAAAGACCTCCCCCGCCCCAGCCCCCTATACTCCCGCTGCGTGTCCTGTGTCTCATAGGGGCAGGGTCCCACCGTGAACTAGCTTCCAGTGTGAATCGGGGGGTTTTCGAAGGTCTCGGGGGACGCACCTGGCCACCTTCTGACAACCGAGAACACCACCGCTCCGTGTGTCAGACAGGTGGGACCCGAAACCTTCAACCATCAATTTCAGCATAAGCCTCGCCAACCGTGGCAACATCACAATGCAACATAACACGCCCCCAAACATGGAGGGGCCCACGAGGACCCTGCGGACAAATGCAATACAATACAATAACATCACATTTCTTAACTTTCTCCCCATCCCTCTTAATCATTCGGATCCATCGCGCGGGCCTTGGCGTCAACGAAAGTGGAACGAATGTTTCTCCCCAATTCGCCAACGGCCACGGAGGGCAAGTGAGCGAGTGAACCACAACAGATCGGCACTGCATTCCTTTTAACTTCTCCTCTATCTGATAATCATGCGGGTCCTCCACGTCCCTCCGAGGGGTGCCTGGTTTTTCTGAATTTCCGGGTGCCCTTCACTTTGTGTTTCCCCTGGCCGAGGTCAGGGCCCTGTGGGGCACGGTTCAGGCCTCCGTCGGATCCGCCGTTCTCCCCCGAAGGCCCGGGGGGACCCCGATCAGTTCGTTGATGCCTCTCTGGATGTCCTCTTCTGTAACGAGCTGAAAGTTTTCCCCTTGCCATTCAAAGGAGAGGTAGAATGGGTGTCCCCAGCGGTACCGGACCCCCTTCTCCTGCAGCCACCTAGTGATCGGACCGCATTTTTTCCTCATTTGTAGCGTGAGGCGGATAGGTCCTGGTAGATTGCCACCCTGGAGTTGTCGTATTGTATCTCTCTTAGAGTTCTAGCTCTTTCAAGTATTTTTGCTTTGTCTCTGTAATAGTGGAACTTCGCAAGCACGGAGCGTGGGCCCCTACCGCCTCCGCCAGCTCAATGAACCCTATCAATCAGGATGTTTTCCCCGGAGTCAATTCCCAAGACAATCCTAATGATCTCCTGCACTTTGCCCTCCAGGCCGGTCTGGGTCTCCCCCTCCACCTCCGTCAGGCCGAAGAATCGCAGGTTACATTTCCGTTCACGATTTTCCATGTCATCCACTTTGAGGCAGAGTTCCCCCTCGCGCTGCTGCATCTCTTTAAACCTTGCCTCCATCCGGGTCTCCAAGAAGACGGTGCACGCCTGGTTATTCTCTACCCCCCCATTTTGTCCTCCAATGTGGAGACCTTGGTGGTGAGGTCAGCTAGCTTGGCTCCCATGTCCGTTCTCATCCCCCTGATTTCGTCTCGGATTGTCTGGATATTGTTCTGCATGGTGTTCATGTCGGGGGTTGGCGTAGGTGGGGAGCTGGTCTCCATCTCTTGTTTTCGGGGAGTGAATTGGTATCCTGCCAGGGTTTCTTTCCAACTCATGGGGGTGTCTTCACCTCTAGATCTGCGTGGTTTCCCAATGTTCCTCGAGGCCTCCCCACGGTTCCGTATCAACTCCAATGAGGTGTGGTGGTTAGGACGGGCCCCAACCCCCCCGACAGCCAGTACTCACAGTTACTCCGACGTGGGGCCGGTGGGTGCGTTCAGAGGTCGTCGGGGTGGTAGTCGCTGTGGATGGCAAGTAGTAGGCCCCTAAATAGGGTGGTGAACCCCACGATGGGCCCTGCACTCCGCAGAGGGGCCCAGGCGCACTCCCGGTGCAGGCCTCTGAGGGTTGTGTCGCAGCAGCAGCCGGGGGGAGTCCCTATGGTAGTTGTTGCAAAGATGTTCCCCACCGCCGGTGGGGCGAGAAGAGGAAGGGGTCCTGGCGAGCTCCTGCGACGGGTCGAGATACACAGACGCGTGTGCGGCAGACCAGGGTCCGGCCGCGGAGGCTCGGGGCGTACTGTTGTCCAAAACTGCCGCAACGGGAGCCGAGGGTGGGCTCGTCGGACGAGGGCTCTAGTCTCCAAGGGGCTCCCATGAGCTTTCAGCGATGCCGGCAGAGGCGCGGGGTCTCGATTCCTCAGATTGATCCCAGCGCAGCGCCCCTCTGCGGGGAGGAGGGGCCCGACCACAGAGCTTCACCTCGTGCGTGGCACGGGCCTGGAGGGGGGAGGGTGAGCACAGAAGCTCCAAGCCAAATATCTCGGGGACCCGGGCACCCCCAGAGCTCGGGAAGGTATCGCCGGAATCCCCAGGAGTTCCCCGACCTGGATTCAGCCTTTGTAGGAGGATAACGTTCCTTTTATCGCAGTTTAGTCCACAAAGCTCTCGGGGCTTCAGGGGAGCCGAACGATCAGGCAGCCATCACGCCTGCGCCCCCTCTGCATTGACACTTTTACTGATACAAGAGCTCCATGTGTTAATGTGGGTGCTAAATCAACTACTTGCATGAACCCTTGTTTGGGGAACGAGTTATGTTCCCTGGCATTTGCAAAACAGTGTTCCTTCCTTTAAGCATTAACCATGCAAACGAGAGTATAACCTTATATGCATCTATGTGGTTCCATAAAAAAAAGAATTCTGATAGTCAACATTACCCCAGGATATAATCCAAATGTCTACAACCAATAGCAGGGCAGACCTTTAATTAATCCTCGAGAGAGGAATTGAGAAATTGCAAGGAAAGTCCAAATGTCTCCTTTCAATTTGGGCCTGATTATAAATTGGGCGGTGCAGTAAAATATGGTGGTAAAACAGTATACCGCCACATTACTGCACTGCCCAAATATGAGTTTGTCGGTACATTGGAAGATTCACCTCCAGCTATGAGCTTGAGGCAAATCTGCCACCTTCCCGCAAATGTTGGCGGAATTACCGCTGCAGTAATTCTGACAAAATCCTCCATGTAGTACTATCAACTCTAATTACATGGAGACTAACACCGCCACCACCACCACTTGTAATCTGGCAGTGATACTGCTGGGCCAAGTGGCATTAACGGTATTACTGTTTGGTGGTATCTAGGTTGATAAACCACTGATACCACCAAACCCGTAATGAGTCCCACAGCCTGATCAAGACCATGCTGAGAGGATTTCTGGAGTCCACAAGGGAGGGGTCAGTCTGGTAGTGCACCGTCTCATATGAAGACTTCCTTAAGAACTTCACAGTCCTCCACAAAGGTCAGGCAACTTGAGTAGTGGGTGAATATGTTGGTCCATAGCGAAAATCTGCATACTAGCCTGTTTGTTAATACTGTGCAAATGAGCATGTTATGATGTTCTTAGTGGAACACCTTTAGCACTTTGTATGCACAAGCAAAGGCCTTTTGCTGGTGTCAAAATGTAACGCCCCCCACCCTTAAAAATGACTCCCTCAAGTGACTTTATTTGAAATAAAATCTCCTCTGGAAAATGTATTCTGAAATTTAATCTTCCCCTTTTAATTTCTCCCCATGACAAGAAATTAATTTCCACCCACTTTAAATCCTCCATCACTTGTAGTTTCTTAAAACAAAATGGGCCTCATTCCGAGTATGGCGGTAGGGGGTTAATGGCACCGGTAAGGATGCCGGTGCCGTTAACCCCCTACCGCCACATTCTGAGGTCCCTTAGCGGTTCCCACCATGAACGGCTGGTCTGATCAGCCGTTCTTAGTTGGACCCGTTAAGGGACATTGGAGCTAATAACGGGCCCGCAATTTGCAGGCCCGTTATTAGCTCCTTCCTCATTCCCATTGAGCCCTATGGGGGCTCAAATGGGAATGGAGAATGGTTTTCTGAATGGGGACTTACTGGGTCCTCCAAGGTTGGAATGACCCGGTAAATCCCCATTCAGAGACACTGGACCCAGACTCGGGTTTGGAGGCAGCCATTGTGTAATAGCACCATGGCTACCTCCAAACTCATAATGACCCCTAATGTCTCTATACTTCTATGGCGTGTGTTGAAAATGTCCATTTAGAAAAAGGAAGTCTGTTTGAATATATTGTTGAGCCTCCCTCTTGAAGTGGTGACTTTGTTACAGAATAAATTCTCCTCCTCTATGTGGGTGACCCTGTAGCAGAATACGCTCTCCCACTTGCTGAAGGAGAATCTGTACCAGAAAAAAAACCTCTATGCCTTGAAGGAAAGACTTTTGATGGGTGAGCTGTGATTATATGTTTGCCAGTATCCCGTTGGTAATACCGGCGGGATATTGGCA